>JAOPHQ010005461.1:0-111918 GCA_030340625.1 Merluccius polli | reverse complement strand
CCACCACCCCTACCACTGTCCACATACCCTTACATTTAGACAAGGGGACAGGACTGTCCCACCACCCCTACCACTGTCCACATACCTTACATTTAGACAAGGGGACAGGACTGTCCCACCACCCCTACCACTGTCCACATACCTTACATTTAGACAAGGGGACAGGACTGTCCCACCACCCCCTACCACTGTCCACATACCCTTACATTTAGACAAGGGGACAGGACTGTCCCACCACCCCTACCACTGTCCACATACCTTATATTTAGACAAGGGGACAGGACTGTCCCACCACCCCTACCACTGTCCACATACCCCTTACATTTAGACAAGGAGACAGGACTGTCCCACCACCCCTACTACTGTCCACATACCTTACATTTAGACAAGGAGACAGGACTGTCCCACCACCCCTACCACTGTCCACATACCTTACATTTAGACAAGGGGACAGGACTGTCCCACCACCCCTACCACTGTCCACATACCTTATATTTAGACAAGGGGACAAATAGTGAATCCTAAAGTCACCCCTTGGCAACCATTTGCTTTTAAATATCAGTACAACTAGGGATTGGGTTAACTAGTTCCTACATTGTAACTACAATTACGTGGTTCTAAAATAGTTTATGTTCTTATAAATTTTCATAAGTACGTAAAAAATACGGGAGATTTACAGGAAAATATTTAATACAGTGGGAGCGAAGGGTAAAATACCGGAGAATCCCGGGCAGATCATAAGGGGTTGCCACTAGGTATGGTTTTAAATCCCCCTCTCCACCACTAGGGGACATTCACGGGCAGTACACAGACCTGCTACGGCTCTTTGAGTATGGGGGCTTCCCACCCGAGGCCAACTACCTGTTCCTGGGGGACTACGTGGACCGGGGGAAGCAGTCCCTGGAGACCATCTGCCTACTGCTGGCCTACAAGATCAAGTACCCCGAGAACTTCTTCCTGCTCCGGGGGAACCACGAATGTGCCTCCATCAACCGCATCTACGGCTTCTACGACGAGTGTGAGTCGCCGTTGTAAACACACTTTATAGATGTATGTATATATGTTTTGTATATATATTTGTTTATGTCATTGATTGTCCCAGAGTTAGCTAGATAGCCAAATTTCATCAGCAGCCCTGTATATACAGTATATATACTGTATATACACACACTCAATATACTAGCCACAGATGTACACTGATATCGGCAACTGATGTACTTCGGACCGCCATCAGTCAAAAGAATGTGCAATACTGAACAATGTTAACAAGTGACGAAAGTGAATTCATGGCTGCAATACACACGTCAGAGTAGACCTCCCCTCTCTCTGCTTATGAACACCCGTCTTGTGCCCTGCAGGTAAACGCAGGTTCAACATCAAGCTGTGGAAGACCTTCACCGACTGCTTCAACTGCCTGCCCATCGCCGCCATCGTAGACGAGAAGATATTCTGCTGTCACGGAGGTGACGAACAACTCAGGCTTTTTAGCTAGTGATTTTTAGCCTGCAATTTGTCTCTAGCGGTTTTATCTAATTATTTTTTAGGTGGTGTTTTTTTTGGCCAGCGATGTGTTCATGCATGTCTACTCTATAAACTATTGACTTATCATGATACCCAGTTTCATAGTATACATTAATTACGATGAGAATTAATGAATTAAAATGATCAAATGAGGTAAACTTGGAAAACTAGTTCGATACCATACTTCTAAATCTCCAAATACTTCAATGTATTGACCCTCAGTTAGACTGTATAGAACGGTATTTTGAATTCATAAGCATATCGTGTAAAATTCCCCATAGTTATCGTGATAACACATTTTTCCATATCGTCTTCTTTAGGGTAGCATGTTAAATGTATTGTGTCTCTATGATCACCAGGTCTGTCTCCTGACCTCCAGTCCATGGAGCAGATCAGACGTATCATGAGGCCAACAGATGTGCCCGATACAGGTACACACACACACACACACACACAGTTTTATAAAATTTTATTTATATCAAGCCCCTCTGTCCTTTGAACATTATAAGTTGGTAGCACATGCCCATATAAGGCAGTTATTCTCAGGGTCTCTCTCTCTGTTGGTCTATCTCGTTCGTGTGTGTATGTGTGTGTGTGTGTGTGTGTGCGCGTGCGTGCACATGTATACACAGAAGAAAATGTATACACAGCAAGAAAATTCCCTAACATAGGCCTTCGCTTCCTACACAGAACTGACTGTTCGGCCAAACCAGTTGGTTTCATACCGTGTCCCAGATTACGTGATGCGTCCTTCTCTAGCGCAGTAAAACGGTTGGACCCCAACCTTCCTGTTTCGGCTTTTGTGTTATGCTCCGAAAATATTAACGTTGAAAGGCTGAACATTGGCTAACAAACCGAAATTCGTAACATTAGCGAAACAAAACAAAAAAGCCGTAATGTTAGCTACAAAACCGCAAGTGGAAACATTTGCTAACAAACTCTTCCGATTCAACGTGAACATTAGGCAAGGTAAAGTTACTTTGCATTACATAGAGATGAGGGAACATTGATAACTGCAATTTAAACTTTGTACGCTCCCATCATAAACACTTTTATGCCCGACATTAAACAAAATACCTGTTTCTGCGTGTGTGTGTGGGGGGGGGGGGGGGCACCAGGGCTGCTGTGTGACCTTCTGTGGTCGGACCCAGACAAGGATGTGCAGGGCTGGGGCGAGAACGACCGTGGCGTCTCCTTCACTTTCGGCGCCGACGTGGTCAGCAAGTTCCTCAACCGCCACGACCTGGACCTCATATGTCGGGCCCACCAGGTAACGGGTCCCCACAAACCACTGCACACACACACGTCCTTGTTATGTGAAACCACAAAATAAGCTGCAAACGTTAACCCTGTTACAGTGTTACATACGGGGTCCGTCACGGCCCTCTGAAGTCATTGACACACAATCGGTGGCGTTGTGGGGACCTATATGAACTCACTTGTTTGAAGTTGAAATCAAACAAAGCCACATACAAGTCTGTGTGTGTATTGTTTTAGCATTTGCTGTACATTTGTAAGGCAAAATATTGAACATCTTCCACATTAGGACATAGAGAGAGGGAGAAGTCTGCAGCATTGACGTAAATGCTGTAGCCTTAATTGTTTGTCTTTTAATCATTACTAATCTATTTCCCAAATTACCTTTGTTTCTACCTTGTATTGTGCGACTGTATATCTGCCCATTGGGCCGCCACTGCACTCCTAACAGTCCCTGGAAGGAGGGATCCCTCTTCTGTGTTCCTTCAAGGTTTCTTGCAGCTCGAGTTTTTTCTTTGCCCTTTAGAGCAGTGGTTCCCAGCTGGTTGTCCAGAGGGCATTTTGAGTGGGTTGCAGAGCATACGCCAAACCTTCATCTTTAGAAAGAAGCTCATGAATTAACTAATGTTTCAATGTTAACTCATGTTTCAATGGCTTACCATTTCATTGAGTTTCGCCCCAATTGTTGCCGTTTTTAACAGCACATGAAGGCATTGTTGATTACTGCAATATTGGTAAATACATTTTTTTTTTTGGGCTGTGACCTAATGACTAAATGACATGTGGGTCCTGAGGCGAGACCAGTTGAGAACTCTGCTTTGAGGGCTTATAGTGTTTGGGTTCCTGTGAAGCCCCATTTGAGACTGTAACTGTGTATTGAGGGTGATATTAATATGCTTGCTCTCTGGCGCCTCCAGGTGGTGGAGGACGGCTACGAGTTCTTTGCCAAGAGGCAGCTGGTGACGCTGTTCTCGGCGCCAAACTACTGCGGCGAGTTCGACAACGCGGGCGGCATGATGAGTGTGGACGAGACGCTGATGTGTTCCTTCCAGGTGCGCGTGTGTGTGTGTTTTTGAAGATCATGTGATCAGTTTGAAAATAGTGAGAGAAAAAAAATATATAACCCAAAAATGATTTTGATTTAACTGTTTAATTTAATTTAATTATTGTATTTCTTCCAATAAAAATAAATTGTCCGTAGGATTCTACAGTTGGAAATAGGGTCCATAGCAGTTATCCATAGCAGCGGTCTGCTACTCTGAAATAACAGACTGTAGAATGTCGTAATTGACCAATCAGAATTGAGTATTCAACAAAGTGTAATAACGCAATATATCTATTTTTTAGATCCTGAAGCCATCGGAGAAGAAGGCCAAGTACCAATATGGCGGCATGAACACCAGCCGCCCCATCACCCCCCCTCGAACAGCCCAGCCCCCCAAGAAACGGTGAAGGAGGAAGCAAGGAAAGAAGGATGTACAAAGGAAGGAATTTTTTTGAATGAGTGGTAGTCCCCAACAACCCACCACCCCCCGAACCTTTTCATAGCTCAACATTTTTAAAGAACAAAAATCAGAAATCAAACACTACACAGACCTCAACAGAGGGAAGGATACCAATGCAATGTTATTTTGTTCAGGACGCAGTCTCCTATTTTATATCATCTATAAACGAATCAGGAACTAGTCTATGCACCATGGCGTGTCTTATCCTGTACGTTTTTCTGCCGTTGCGTTTGTTTAATCCTGAAATGTTTGGGTAAGAAAACAGTGGAAAAAAACTAAATGGAGGTCAAAATGTAGTATGATTCTTCTGTCAGCAAATCAGTTGCTTTTTCTGTTGCGTTGCATGAACGGCGAGATATTTCTTTTTAGTTTAGCTTCCCCTCCCTCCTGCACCCACTGCTTACATTTCTACTTCACCCCCTCATCTGTACAGACGATTGTTAATATGACAACTGCTGCGTTTTCAATAAACAATTTGCGGAATAAATCTTGTCTGGACGGTCCGCTTATTTCACGAGGAAAAGGGAACCTATTTTACCACCAGGTGTGATGTTGATAAGACACAAGCCTTTCCAAAAGCTTCCCATTAGTGATGTCACAGGTGAATCCACCCAGATGTATGATGGGTAGATCAGCAGCCCTACCAGGGTAGATGTGGTAAAACAGGTTGCCGGTAAAAAGGTATAAACTACCTGGGCACTGGAATCTATCCAGTCAGACATACAGACTAATCTCATGTCTGATAGGATTAAGAAGACGTTTACCTTAGAAGCGCTACTAGGCCTACTTAACCTATAAATAAACAAACCTCTACGGACGACTTAGACATTTGATCACCGACTCCTTTTGAAGACACTAGAGCTGAAATACATTTTGCCTTGGGTACAATACTGATGTAATTGAGTATTTGTATAGGCAAGTTGTATTCCACTACATTCAAAAGACTTTTACTTTCTTACTCCGGGGTTCCTACTGATTAGTAAAGTCTGTTTATTAAGAAGTATACAAAAACAATGGTAATACCCAGTTAGTTTGGGTTTGTTTTATACAACTGATAAGAGGAAGCCATTAGGTCCAGCAAACACCAGATAAACACCTTTTAGTTCAACCAACAAATTAATAATTTAGTATTCAGACAAAATTTAGGAGACATGTTTCCAAAGAGACGCACTTTGGATAAACTTTAGAGAAGTACTTAAAGAGCAGATAGGGCTCACTCAGCTTAAACTTTTCAATACCAGCGTACATATAGAACAAAATTGACTTCATTCATTTTGCCTCAAATCGTCAATGCATTACATAACCCTTTACATTTCCCTTCATAGTTACAAGGCGATGAGGTCATTCCCCTGGCGGCCATCTTGGTTCTAAATGCTAGACTCCTCCATGGTAGGGAGGTGAATTAGGCCCTTAATAACTACCTTCCCCTTAAAAATAATAGCTGCATCGTTACAATTGGGTGACATTTTGTTTCGTTAACATCACCCATGAAGGTCAACCGACATATTCAGTAAATGACCACGGCTAACATACACATACATAAAATACGCTCCCAAGCTGGGGAAATGAAAAATAAATTGTCGTTTTCTTGTGTCAGTCATAGGTGTAGTGCCAGGGGGGGCACCCGTGTTAAGTCAGTCTTCAAATCATTTAAGGCCTTTGAGTTTACCTGGCAATATCCAGTTGGTTTGGTTAAGCTATGATTTTTTAGAAATGCTAGCTTTAGTTTCTATCAGCATTCACCCATTCAAACATTTGTTCCTATATCCGTTACCTCGATGCATGCTGTATGTCTGGTGTACGTTTATTCCCAGAAAATGTCAAGGGAACAATTTCATTTAAACAATACAAAAAAAAAAAAATCAACAATCCTCTGGCAGTTCATCGGTTTGTGATGCCACTTTAAAACATGGCCGTCATGTTAAAAGAAAGTGTTAGAAGTAACTCTACACTGTGAGTCAGAGGCAACGCAAGACTATCATTGCACCCTTATTTGTGTTATAAGGGACTGCCTCGAGGTGCGCTTCCCATCTTGGCCACTAGAGGGCAGTAAATGCCTACTCATAAAATGAGTCGGTCATGATTAATGGATGAATGTATGGTATTCGGAAAGGCGTTTCTCAATACTGGAAGTTAACAAGCAGGTTAGCACGCAATAAATATGGACGAAACTATCTAAAAAATAACTTAACTAATAAACAACAGATTTACAAAGCTACTCCATCAAGAAACTCCCAGAGGAAATGGAGGGAGCCTGTTTCACAATCAAACAAAAAAACTGGTTTGCATTTCAAAAGAAAGAAAGAATGAAAAACGACGTTATTATAAAGACTACTTATTTGGCAAATTAAAAAAAGCATCAAATACTAAAAAAATAAATCACAACCACTGCACGGTAGACATCTTAAAACTACACCAAAAACTGTATGCTACAAAACCAGAAAAACAAGTGAAAGGAAACGAGATGAGATCAACAATTTCCACTTAAATCTTATCACGATCATCAAGATCAGCAAACTCCCTCCCTCGTCGTCTCTAGATAACGTCTCCTGTAACAAAGTGCCTAACTTCCCTTTTTTGTTTTTAGTGTTGGTTGATTAGTTTTGTTGGTATGGTAAACACTGAATGTTTTGTTGGTAAACACTGAATGCTCCGTTCAATTAAACACATACATTTTGTTTGTGTTTTTCCTTTTGTTTTCAACTTTTTTTTTTGTTCGTTAGTTCATTCACTGAACTCGACACCACTGTGTGTGGTTGTACTGGCGAGGGAAATGGGAAGGTGTTCACAGCAGGTCTCTATCATGCGTGTGTATGATTAAGGAAGGAAGTGTGTGAGTGAGACACACAGTGACAGAAAGAGAGACCAGGGCAATCAGAGAGAAGAGAAGGCCGCTCCTATGAGTATATAAAAGTGTACATGTGTTAGACCAGGGCCCTCAAAGGGAAGGAGAGGGCGGCTCCTATCGAGAGACCCAGGGAAAGGAAGAAGGTCATGAGGGCACCGGCGGTTTCTGCATCCTTCCCTGCTACCATCCTAGAGAGAGAGAGAGAGAGAGAGACAGAGACAGAGAGAGAGAGAGAGAGAGAGAGATTAACTTTTTGTGCTTTGGCAATGTAAATGTACGTTTTCCATTCCAATAAAGCCCTTTGAATCCTGAGAAAGAGAGAGACAGACGGAGAGAGACAGACAGAGTGTATATGGAAACAGTAAGCAAAGTAGATGGGAGAGAGATGTAAACGTAACTTTTTTTTGTCCAGCCAATCAAAGCTAAGGTTTATTACAACCAATAACACATTCTATATACATGTGTGCGTGTGTACATGCACATGTGTGGTGTATTATACATGCATGCGCGCGCGTGTGTGTGTGTGTGTGTGTGTGTGTGTGTGTGTGTGTGTGTGTGTGTGTGTGTGTGTGTGTGTGTGTGTGTGTGTGTGTGTGTGTGTGTGTGTGTGTGTGTGTCCTCACTGCGGTGCGTAGGTCATGGAGAGACAGACAAAGTATCCGCTGGAGGCGGCAAACAGCGACATGATGGCGGTGAAGACTGCGTCGTGGGCGAAGTAGACGGGCAGCAGCCAGCGTTTCTGAACATTGCACAGCATGAGCAGCGGCACGAACAGCACCCTGCACACCACCAGCACCGGGAACAAGGGGGACTCCTTACGGGGCTGGGGGAGGAAGGGGGAAGGGAGTCACACACGGGTTTCTTAAATAGATCATCAAATATCTATAGCTAAGGTCAGCAATCTCCTGCTCCGACCCCACGTGCACATCAGGGGACCCCAAGTGAGCCCCGATCCCGAGGTTGGGAACCGCTGCTCTGATGTACGACCACCAACTGTAGACACCCACCCACTGGAACCAGGTGGTGACGGTGCGTCCCAGCCAGTCGTTGAGGTTGAACACCAGGAAGCAGCACACGGAGATGAAGTAGCGCTCTGGAAGAGTACGACAGTGAGTCAGCGACCAGCCCAAAGGTTCTGGTCCCACGGGACACCTCCATGTAAACAGCAGCAGGGTCACGCTTTTTTTTTTTTTTTTTAAATCCACACGGCTCCGATAAAAGACAAAATGGCGGACGGTCGCAGTACGGCAGTTTGTGGTTCCGTGTGCAAGAGGCCGTCGATAGGAAAGTGTATTGTTGTTCATACGTTAGGTGTGTAGGAGGCGTGCGTGCCCTCACCCCAGCTCCCCCCCGGTGAGTGTGTCTGGATGTCAGGCGGTGACCGCAGGGAAGACGGACAGTGTCACGGTGAAGACAAATGTCACGCAGAACGCCATCACCCAGATCTAAACACATGCACACACACACACACACACACACACGCAAAGAGAGAAACGTGATTAAAGAGATAAGAGAAAAAGATAGAGATGCAGAAATAAATGAAAAGATAGAACATCATAAGAAAGAGATACTTGGTCGCAGAGGGGGAACAAGTGGGCTGCAGGATGGCGTCAATAACAACAAATATTGTGCCAAAAATATATATGCATGCCTCGTCTGTTTCATGTAACCTTTCTACTGCAGCTACTGACTCCATTAAAAAATACCTGAAGTAGAAAGTTTCTCAGGAATAAAACGTGCCCGTCCACAAGTCAATCCACCCAGGGGATTTTCTCTATAATTCGTTTTATTCTGGTCCACTTTTGCCCCCCAATTTAAAAAAAATGCAGCTTCACAAATTGTAAACACGGAAACAGGAACTCGGACTCAACCCGCTCAATGAGTATTGCTAACCTGTTTGTGTTGACAAACAGGTTGACATACAGGTTAGCTAACCTGTTTGTGTTGACAAACAGGTTAGACACCCACTTGAAAACACATTTCAGATTTCAACTGAATGCGTCACAGCCCAGCATTTGAACTACTTTTTGTACAATTTCCCTCTGGACTGTAAACTGCTGTTTTAATGGCCTCGCCATCTGTCCGCTATTATTGAGTGAATGGCGCCATGAGAATATCTGTTACGAGTTGACTGCACGCCTGCCTCTGTATGAGACCAGTTCAGATTTTACACCGCTCCCGTCTCATTTCTGACCAATCTCCTCCCTCTCTCTCCCCTCCCTCTCCCCCTCTCTCTCTCGTGACGTGAATGTGACTTGAAACGATTGGTGCTAACCTTTTTGAAGACCTCCATGACGGAGGCCTTCTGGTCGACGGTCTCGACTTGCTCCAGTAACAGAATGGCCTGCTTGGTCGGCTCCGAGGCCACGCTCCCCTCCAAGGACACCACCAGATCCTTCGCTACTACCACGTCACCGTTAGCCAGCATAGCGCCGCCGCCGTCAGCACCGCCGCCGTTAGCACCGCCGCCGTTAGCACCGCCGCCGTTAGCACCGCCGCCGTTAGCACCGCCGCCGTTGGCACCGCCGCCGTTAGCGCTCACCTTGCTGTTCTCCGTCACACTGCTCTCTGGAGACGGAATCAAAAACAAATGTACATCAATATAAATACATACAAATAGGGGCTCGGTGACAGACCATATAAGCAAGTCATTTATGTTTATTTATACAGCCCCTCTCACGGACAGAAGTCAGAGTGCTTTACCACAACAGTACGAATGACGCATAAAAACATGGTGCTATACAAAAGCCTGCCCATAAAAAAACAGGAGTCTTCAACTGTTTTTTTTAACACAATGCTCATGTAAAACTAAATATAATTAAAGCTGCAAGCAGCAATGAACGGGCCCTCGTCCCTTGCGCCTCGTCCCTTGCGCACGTTGGGGGGAGCAGTAGTCGCGGTCTTGTTACTCGAGGAACGAATGAGTAAAATATTATTTCCTGTGTGGAGTATGTGGCGATGGGGATGACACATTGGACATTCTGCATACATTTGATGAACTATGTGGCATCTAGGCTTCAGTTCCTATTACAAGTAGGTGGTGCTAATTGTGAGTTATCAATTCATCAACACATTTACTGGAAATTGCCTGATATAGCTATACATTTTCATGAATATTGGACATGAAGGAGTTAAATATCACTTCCTGTTTCCACTGTGCGCCGCGCGAGAAAACATACTACTTATACATTATCTTGCTGTATATCAAGTGAAAACCACACAATGTAAATTCGATGTAAATCGAATGACGTTTGTCACAAAAGGCTTGCTCTCTGTGTCCACTATGTGGCGCTACAAAACACGCACTAATTATACATTATGTTGCAGTATATCAGGTGAAGACCGCACAATGTAAATTTACATTTGTCGAATTACATTTGTCACATAAAGTTTACTTCTTGTTGCCAGTTGTAGGCACTATGACTCAATATTGGCATGTAGATGTCTTCAGGCCTGCACTCTTATCAAACATGTCAAGTTTGGGGCAGATTGTACAGTCGAGTTATAACAGCTTCCTGTGTCCACTATGCGGCGCTAGAGAACACGCACTAATTATACATTACGTTGCTGTATATCAAGCGAAGACCGCAAAATTTGACATACATCGGATGACATTTGTCACATATGGATTGTTTCCTGTTGCCAGTATGTGACTCAATATTGGCATGCAGATGTCTTCAGGCTGGGACTCTTCTCAAACATGCGAAATTTGGAAAAGATCTGACTATGTGGAGTTGAGTTTCTTCATGGTGAAACGTCGAAATTTGCTCCATCACCACGGCAACACCGTTCAAGGAAAACTCAAAAGCTTCACAATATAGCATCATCGAGGTCCTAAGGTGTGATGCGTGTGCAAATTGTCATAACTTTCCGCACACCCCTAGCACCTCAAAAATGTGTTTGAAATAGGCCTAAACAAACAAAGAATAATTCCTTGAAAAACAAGGTCCTTGCACTCCGTGCTCGGGGCCCTAATAATACAATTGCAGAGGAAATTGTGTCTTAAAATGAGGTTGCGACGGTGGCTGCAAGAGGAAACCTTCAGCTCCGTTGGGAGAAGAAGAGCATACAGAATAATATTTCTCACTCTCTTTCTGAATCGAGTCATTATCAGGCTGACACGCGGTCGGCGGGATTCACAACACGCAGAAGAGGGGAAAACACGCCACTGAAAACCTCCTGCATTCACTAACAGAGATGTCCTTTGTCTGGGACGCTGTCATGGCCCATAATTCACTAAATGTGGGTAAACGTACGTAACGAGATAATCTCCAAAACCAGTTTGAGTTAATGCCTCCCTGGGGCACTAATGGGGAATCTGAGGCTTGTGTATGTTTAGCGCTTGTGGCTACCATGTGGAATTTAGGCTGCTAGTGGGAACGTGTGAGCTAGCCCTTATGAACATAGGCACCAAAAATAGAGCAGGAACACAGACACAGGGTGGGTCTTATCACTCACACACACACACACACACACACACACACACACACACACACACACACACACACACACACACACACACACACACACACACACACACACACACACACACACACACACACACACACACACACACACACACACCTTACCTTTAAGTAGTTCATGGGTGGTGTCTGCCTCGTAACGGCCGCTTTTGTTCAGATAGTACCGGGCAAACTCCTGCATACACACACACACATTTTATTACAATCACATCGTCATTGTTCTCTTTGTCATGTGTTGCAGGGCAATCGTCTCACCCTGAATAAATAACGCAGAAGAACTCAGAAGATTACACTTTCTAATTTCCAAGGGGCGTTATCAATGGACACAGACCAAAATGCCTCTGGACGCAATTGGATAGACCTGCAACCAATCAGAGCAACGAAACGTGACGTAAATTAAACGTTTACCAAATGCTGTCGGAAGTACGGCAAACATCTTTCTTATCAACGAAAGCTTTAAGTGCAGTTGTTTGTTCTTCTTCGATAAAATACACCGTCCAGTTAGTTTAATACTGTCGCGATAGCGGCTGCAACAGAACGTTCCACATCAGCGGCAGCCATCTTGGTTGTTTACGAAAAACCCGCCCCATATTAGATAAACGGTTGATTGGCCTGACCTAGGCAAGGTCGGCTGGAAATCTGTCTGAACAGGAGGGGGACCACACATATCTGCCAGAGCAAACTAAACATGAGCTCGCAGATTCGTCTGGTTCCCAGGCTACTTCATGACATTGAGGTTGTCATAAAGTGCCGCGTGTTTGCTCAAGGTTTTAACTTTTTTTTTTGAAGGCAACATTGCTGTCGCAGCAGCAATGTTGTTGGGTCATCGGGAGAGCAAAGCATTCTGGGAAGTGTAATGCCACTGACCAGGCGAGGCAGGAGCATGTAGCTGAAGAGCGTGACCAGTGTCCCCACGCACGGCGTGATGAAGTAGCCCAATGCCGCTGTTCTGGAATCCGCATCACCTGGCACGCACGCGCGCACACACACACACACACACACACACACACACGGCTGTAAACATTCCCATGTCTTTTTGGATTTAAATGGTGTGTGGTCCATTTTCTCCTCGCTACTCAGTCATGCAAACAGATTTTGGCCTCAACTGCCAAAAAATATTTTTTTGGCAGTTGATGCCGTTGTCTGTGTACACAACACACAAATGTTTAGAGAGTAGCCTTTAATAAACAAATAGCCAAATCCTGTGTGTGTGTATCACATACCATGTTTCCCTGCCTTGCTTTTATCGTGCATGTTAAAGCACTTTTAAAAGTTGTTTATAGAGGTTCAAATAAAGTTTATCATTTATGCGTGCTTGCATGCATGCATGCGCGCGTGTGTATGTGTCCCTCACTTGCGATGGCGAGGATCATGGCGATGGCTGCGAAGGTTCCGGCGAGCCCCTGACCGCTCATGAAGACGGCGCTGTACTTCTGGGGTAGCTGGCCCACGAGGCCAAACGAACTGCCCTGGAGCACGGCCCCGAACGCTGTGGTGAAGAAGAAGGAGGAGGAGGAGGAGGAGGAGATAGTGGAGGTGGTGGTGGTGGTTGTTGTGAGGGAGAGGAAGAAGAGGGAGAGGAAGAAGAGGTTATTAACTTTAGGTAAGCTTCATATTCAAGATTCAAAGAAAACTAACTATTACATAATGATATAAAATCGTCTTAGGTTAGGGGCTCACAAATAAAGAAATACACTTAGAAAGCCTTGCATCAAATGACATCAACTTACTTAACATTACTAAAGTAGGCCAACTCTAGCAGCTTAAACAGCACAAAATGCTCTGACCAACGAGCCGCTAAACTATTTTCGTGAAGAATAGCCTGAAAAGTGCAGGATGAGTATATACAGTAGGCTTGCCGCGGTAGTGTTACCGGTTATATACCGATTACATCACTTGCCCACCGCCCACACCGTCGTTTAAAAAAAAATAGAAATAAAACCCATTTAGTTATTTTCTGCCTATCAGCGCTAGGGGTGTGCCGGTCGTGTAATGTTAATTGCGATCGATCGTCATAATAAACCACTGTGTCACCAGGTATAACCGGTATAACCGGTAATATCCGTCTTCCTTGTTTTTTCACACCACAAACAATTGCGGCAGCTCGTTTAGATCCCCTGAACACTCTTTGTGTTGGTACGTTCATTTCATTTTATTTTGTTGAAGTAGCTCCATTGCTGCCTTTTTGAGTTTCTCTCAGTAAGGGGTTTCGTACACTTGATCTTCGCCCGGTCCATTTGTGTTTTTGTTGCGTGTTGTGTTGTACATTTTGAAAAGCCTGTTGACTTTTGCCATTTATTTTACATACACGGACCCTGGTTTTTTGAAAAACCAAAAACTCATAGTGTAGCACAACTATCTGTGGCACCAAGATTTGACCAGTTGACCAGTGTACAAGGCCCATAATAATCATCCACTCCAGGTGGGGGTTGTAGGTGCACTCCCTGTTTTAAAACCCTAAAATCACCCATGGATATGCGCCAAGCCGTCATCCATTGTATTGTTGTTTTCTTTACAAAATAATAAGGAACCAACTTTCTAAGCTTTGGTTTTGTTCAAAGTAAGGGGAAGTAGGCCTAACGATCTAACGTTAAAGATGACAGTAAGCTCCACAGATATTGAGCGTAATTTTCTGTAAAATGTCCGGTGTAATCGGTAACACCGGTGTTGGCACAAATATATTAACCGGTGTGAACATTTCCTCACCGTGGCATCCCTAATATACAGGTGTTTTTCATTCCCTTTTAGAGATGTACGAAAAGATGACTGGACCCGTGACACCCAAATGTCCTGTCTGAGATGAATGAAGTTGATCTTTGCATCTTTAAAATCGTCGAAAAATGATCAGGACTAAATTCTTTGAGAAAAGGTAATCAAAATACTGTATACTGTTAAGATATTATGGGACATCGCTTACAGTTGATGAACCATATCGTGGCCATGGTGACGGAGAAGAAGCGGTCCATCCCCATGTCTACCTTGACGAAGACGGCGGTGATGATGAAGAGGAGGAGGACGCAGACCAGACTGCCGGCGATGCGCACCGCCTCCGATATCCTGGGAGAGCGCGCACAAAACTTAATTACGAGAACACGCATAACTTTTGGAAGATAGCAGCATTATAATGTTAGTTATTACGTCGGTAGCAGTGGTTTATTGGTCATTGTTTAGTAATTAATCATGAAATTATTTGTCATTATGGGGAGACATTGTTGTGTTATGTTTCTCATGCAAGATGTGCCAAAACAGAGTTTTCATTAGCCGAGGTTATTGTATAATTACATTGATTTAGGATTTTTCAGTACTACAACTCTCTGGGGTTGCTGGAGTAGTGCCAAGAAAAACTCCCAGGATGCATTCTGGTGCACAAGCCCTATATGCCGAGTGCTTGGTGCCTACCTCTGGTAGAGGAAGGAGTTGAGCAGGGTGAAGAGCAGCAGTGGCAGCTGGGACAACAGGGTCATCCAGTTGTTGAAGTAGTACTCCTTGCGGACCACCTTGCCGCCGATCAACTCCGTCGTGTTCAGGCGGCCCTGGAAATACTGGAAGTGCATTTGAACCGCTCAGCGTTAGCAAGGCCGTGCAGGGAGGAGAACTTTGTTCGGACATGTACACTCATGTTGAGTGTTTACATGTGCACACTAGGGATGTGCGCGGGTATTCGGTTACACGGTTACACGGGGCTGCCGCCACTAACCGTTTTGTAAAAAAAATTTGGTTACACTAAAAAAAAAAATCAAAAAAAAATGGACCAACATTACTGCATGTCTTAATAAAAGTTTTCATTTAACAAGCTAAATACTTGCACATTAATTATTAACATGGATTATTTCAATTGCATGCATGTTCATTTCTGACGCGCTTGTCACCTCTGAGTTTGTGCAGGCTGCCTGCTGCCGACTCAGCACCGAGGCATTCTGGGATAGCACATTTTCCGTTTCATACATTTATTTCATAGGCGTTTGTTTAAATAATTGCTATGTGTGTGCAATGTGCATGATAATACAACGAATGTAATAGCCCACGGGGGAAAAAAAACTGTCGCCTGCGGGAGGGTGCAGCTCGCCATCGTCTTTGAAGATGTTGTAAAAAAACAACTTGAAAAATAAACGTTGTTTAACCGTTAACGTGATGTTGTCTGAAGTTCATAAGGACGTCTGAGTTAGGCATGTTGTTTGTCTCTCTCTCTCTCTCTCTCGCGCTCTCTGCCACTTGCAGAGCAGAGAGCGAGAGAGAGAAATAATTACGCAGAGCCGACAGACTTTAAAAGTCCAAAACAAATATATTTACTGACAAGAAGTGGTTTTAATCAATTCCATAATTTAAAGTAGATTTTTACTAAACGAAAAAATGTGAAAAAAAAAGAAAGGTCAAAATAAAAACACAAATCAGACAGAATTCTCCTTAAAGCAACCTCGTAATGGGGGTACATTATTATAACTAATAAATAAGTTATAAATATAGATTGAAATGTGCTTAGTTTGGGCTATTTCTCAGAGTTCAATTTCATAATTTAATTAATTAATTAATTAACGGGTATTCGAATAAACGGTTTTCAAAATGTCGTGTACACGTCAGTGCAATTAACCGCTCGGAACATCCCTAGTGCACACACATGCATACGACATGTGTCCGTGTGTGCTTTTGAGCACACACAGACACACGGAAAATCATTCACTCAGGGCTCAATACTTTACATAGCAGACCTCAGAACAGCATGTGTGTGTATTATAATATAATGCCTACTATTGAATGTTGAACGTTTGGACAAGCGGTTACCTCATAAAACCTGAACTTCGTCTCTGAACCGGCTTTCCTACGCTGTGTGATTCTTCTAAGAATTGTTTGTGTGTGAACAGGGTTAGAGACCCTTACCACCTACTATACATAGCATGTGACCGTTTGAAAAGGGGCCTCCGATTCATCCAATTCCACTGGCTTCACAAGGCATTTGTTTGAAGGGGCCCCTGTTTTACCACCAAGTTTAATGTTGATCAGCCATTTCAATATCTACCCTCTAGTAACCCACGTGTGATGTTACATCCAACCAGATGATCACTGGGTCGGCTGGTAGACTGATCTAGTCATCATACATCTGGGTGGACAACATGCCCACACAAGAGTTTGTGTTTAGTAGTCTTGCTTAGCCAGACCCATCTCCACACTTTGTCTAAGCGCTGGAGAATGGTCTGGCTGAACCCACTGTCATTCTGGTATATGGGGAAAAATAACGCTCCATTTTCTTTAAACCAATCACAATTTTATTGGGCAGTGCTAAGCCCAGGATGCAGATGCATTTTTGTGTATTGGAGGAGGAGGAGGTGGTGGTGGTGGTGTTTGGGGTTTCTTACCATGGAGGCGGTCATGAAGAAGTTCCATGGCAACAGCGTTCCCAGGCCCAGGATGAAAAAGATGATGCCCACCAGGAAGCCCCTAAGGAAGAAGAGTGTGATATGCTACAGGAGGCAGGATAGTCTAGTGGTAGCCATCCTAGAGCAATTGCCCCCTAACCACGACCTGCTCCTTAATGACATGCATCTAATTCACCGCAAGTCGCTTTGAAAGAAAAGTGTCTGATAAACAAGTACATACAGGCGAGTAGCACAGGTGAGCTACATGGTACAGACGAGTTACATGGTAGAGGCGAGTTACAAGGTACAGATGGACTGGACACCACCTGCATTCAAAACGTTTAAATGGGTAATTAAGTCGTTATTATGCCCTTTAAAGAGGTTTCTGTTTGGGTCTGAAAATGTAACATGACCTGACCTTATAACCATGACAACAAACATCGACACAGAAATGACATAGAAAAGTAAATCAGGAACTACAATCCGAGTACGTGAGTAGTTTCTGCAAGGACCCAAAAAAAGAAAAAAGGACAGTTTCGACCAACATTTGGCAGAAACTGTGGTCGATAAAATTGAAAGAGCACATCACTGCAATGACGACGACAACAACTACTCACTGGTCCTGGGGTGCGTCTGTGCGGCGCTTCATTCCGTCCTAGAAGGTTCTGGAGAAGCTGAGTGAGGAAAAAAATAAGTGTGTGTCAGGTTCGGTACCAGGTAGGCTCCAATCTTGTGCTCCCAGGCTAGAGCGGTAATCCACTAGCTCTAAGCTATACCATGAGTGTACATTGCAGGAAAACACATTCCTCCACATACTTAAAGGGAGACCCACCTTGGCCTCCCACCGTGCTGCTTCGCTTCATCTAAGGCCTCTTGGATGACCTGCTATAATACCAGCAATGGTCATGTGTATTTTGGGCCGGCCTACTTGAGGCCCTGTGGTTGCTGCCTCCAGTTGAACCAGCATTTCTTGGATGGACTTGAGAGCCCTCCTTCCTCCTCAGAGGTGGGACTTTGCTCATCTGTGACGGCACCCACCTGATCGATCCTCTCAAATAACCACTCAACTGTGAAAAGCATGTAATCATTACTGACTGCATCAACCTCCACTTGCTGAAGCAGAACATTTATCTCCATCTCTCTTTTAATCTTTATTGCGGTGAAGGCCATGTTTTCGCTTGCTTATTACGTATCATCTTGATTCAAACCACGTCACGCCCCGCCCCCCGGACTGTGATTGGACTGTTGATTACATTTCATTTTAGGTACGAACGCTGCAGGCTAATTTTCGACAAGCAATGAAGACCATTGCTTTGCATTGTCACGTTTACAGTGACACCCCCCTGGTCACAGAGAGAAATGCAATGGGATGGATTACATTTAATTGTGGCATGAAAACAGCACACTGAGGTTGAAAAACAATACACTAGTGTATTTCATTATGAGTGTTTCTGACAGAACACACAATGAAATGCAATGCAATTTGTGTTTTGCTTTTAATTATGGTGTGATTTTTCAGTATGGAAAAGCAAACGCAGATATGTATTGCATTTCATTGTGTGGCTATAGTGATTGCATTTCAATTAGTCACTGAAAATCTTCCATACAAGATGGCCCCGCTCTACAACATATTCACATATCACATAGGTCTCCATCGGGCCTGATCTGTGAACGCAACATCCAGCTATCCTAACACACCACTCAATACGACTCATACCTTTCCATTTACTGTCCAGGAAATGACAACTCATCCTTTTGCTGGATGCTATGCCATACAGCAATGTGAACTAGGTCAATCATCGTCCTGGATAGTCCACACACACAAAATACCCTAATTTTATCATTTTTATATTGTTATTTCCCGTTTTAGCTTCTTACCGTTTTAGCTTCTTACTTTCCATCTGTTTTTTCTTCAGGGTTGCGTTGTATCGCACCTTGTAGCTCTGTTTTTCAAAGGCGCTTTAATCAAATGTTACCACGCCCACAGGGTTAGGGAAATAAGTCAAACACACATTGACTTATAACAAGTTGCTGGTTGTGTGAGCCATGCTGACCTTTGGCTCACACGACCAGAAACAATGTCCTGTAATGGGCACCCAAAAAAAAGCTCCTCCGTCTCTGGTATGTGTCAATAACTGCCATGCTCACCATCAGATTATGAGATATAAATAGATATTCTTGGGTAAAATTCAACACAGGTTCCACAACCTCCCCTCATTTAGGCTCATCCCTTGGGATATAACCATAACCCTTGGGATATAACCATAACCCTTGGGATATAACCATAACCCTTGGGATATAACCATAACCCTTGGGATATAACCATAACCCTTGGAATATAACCATAACCTTGGGATATAACCATAACCCTTGGGATATAACCATAACCCTTGGGATATAACCATAACCTTGGGATATAACCATAGCCCTTGGGATATAACCATAACCTTGGGATATAACCATAACCCTTGGGATATAACCATAACCTTGGGATATAACCATAACCCTTGGGATATAACCATAACCCTTGAGATATAACCATAACCCTTGAGATATAACCATAACCCTTGGGATATAACCATAACCCTTGGGATATAACCATAACCCTTGAGATATAACCATAACCTTGGGATATAACCATAACCCTTGGGATATAACCATAACCCTTGAGATATAACCATAACCCTTGGGATATAACCATAACCCTTGGGATATAACCATAACCTTGGGATATAACCATAACCCTTGGGATATAACCATAACCCTGGGATATAACCATAACCCTTGGGATATAACCATAACCCTTGGGATATAACCATAACCCTTGGGATATAACCATAACCCTTGGTCGTCCTTGTGCAGTTACCAAGTGGGTCAAACAGTAAAGTCAATCATTACAGACCCACGGTCCATCGTGGTTCTTAGCAGTGTGGCAGAACTAATGAGCGTGTACAAGGAAATCATCAACAGAAAAATAACAATCACAATTTTAAAAGTTGTGCAGCAGCACACATGCTGTGTCTATAGAAATGAGGTCACTCAAAAGCCTCAAGACACTTGTGTGCTTAATAGATGGCCCTCATGTAGTTTCTGTATGTAGGTTTTCTGGAAAAAACACCACTTTAAATATTATTAGAACCACAGACTTAACGACTTTGAAAAGATTGATTGAATGAGCAAAATAAAATATGAAAGGGTTAACATTTTGTCTTGAATTAATTACAAACCTGTTCAGTCATGGTACAGTGGAGTAATAACCCAACTGCCCTACAAATAACCCATTTCAGATATGGCAAATGAGTCCAATGTCAAATATTAACACGAACGGTAAGCGAACATTGATTCCTCTTTGTTCTTATCGTGTAGTTAATTACTGTGTGTGTGTGTGTGTGTGTGTGTGTGTGTGTGTGTGTGTGTGTGTGTGTGCGTGTGCGTGTGTGTGTGCGCGCGCGCACGCTCAAATTATTAATTTTATGGCCAAATTACCTTGGAATCACATTGATCATGGTTTCTGACTGCACCCATGCACACGAAACGGTAAAGAGGGGCAACACATCACAACTATTGAGTTATCCGGGCAAGCCATGTGCTGTCTAGACAGCCATGTTGAAACCCACCACCACACACTGCTGCTGCACATCGTCCGACTAGCGCACACATGCATGTGTAGCTATGGGCTGACATGGGGGAGGCGAAGGCCGCCAGCAGCTCTTGTAGTGAGAGATGCTCCCACGCAGACAACAAGACAGTTAAAATGATGTGAACTGCTACCACAGACTGTCTGTGTTCAGCCTGTACGTGTGCAGCCTAGTGTGTATCCAGCCTGTCTGTTGTTCAGCCTGTCTGTGTTCCGCCTACTGTGTCCAGCCTGTAAGTGTTCCGCCTACTGTGTCCAGCCTGTAAGTGTTCAGCCTACTGTGTCCAGCCTGTAAGTGTTCAGCCTACGGTGTCCAGCCTGTACGTGTGCAGCCTAGTGTGTTGTATCCAGCCTACTGTGTCCAGTCTGTCTGTTGTTCAGCCTGTCTGTGTTCAGCCTGTAAGTGTTCAGCCTACTGTGTCCAGTCTGTAAGTGTTCAGCCTAGTGTCTATAGCCTACTGTGTCCAGCCAGTCGGTGTCCAGCCTGTCTGTCTGTGTCCAGCCTGTCTGTGTTCAGCCTGTCTGTGTCCAGCCTGTAAGTGTTGTCCATTAACCAACCCAAAACGATGCTCTAGGGCCGCCAGCGTCCATGGATCCAAAACAACAGAAACGATGGACGCGGTTAATTCGTCCGCGACCGACACCGCGTCCCTCCCCCATTCCTCATCCTCCTCCTCCGCCTTTATTACGAATTACGACGTAAATAACGAAAAGAAAGCGTCGGTATAATCACGAGCGCCAAAATGTGAACATATGTAGCACTACGACTCACCTTTGTAACGTAGTGATGCAGTCGCGGTGTCCGTCACCGTGTTGTCATGGCGCCTCCAGGGTAAACACGACAAACATCGATATATATATGTATATATATATATGTATATTATATATATATATATATATATATGTTGGTTTTAAAACGTCAGCGCCGAGTGGATATTCGCGATAAAAATCGGACGGACGTTATTCGCGCATTCCACGTGGCGCGTGCAATGCGGACGCGCCGTATTCTTCATTGTGATTCGCTCGAGCAGATGCTCGATTTCATCCATGCCCCCCTTTCCTAGGACGGCGACGGCATCTCATGAATCATTCATGAGCACGTGACGGCACAGCACGCGTAGCTGGTTAAAGCCTTTTCAATAATAATAATAATAATAATAATAATAATAATAATACATTCAGTGAGAATAAGATTTGTTATTGGTGTGGGAAACCCGAGTTCGTGTTTCTCCACGTCTCCGTTTTACGTTGCAAATTATGTTCACGTTTACATTAAGGTAAACGTCTACATGAATAAATGGTTAGATGGTTAAGTTTTAGGTTAGAGATGGTTAATTTAGCTATGAGGTTAGAGATGGTTAATTTAAGTTTTAGGTTAGAGATGGTTAATTTAGCTATGAGGTTAGAGATGGTTAATTTAGGTTAGAGATGGTTAATTTAGGAATTAGGTTAGAGATGGGTAGTTTAGGTATTAGGTTAGAGATGGTTAGTTTAATTTAGGTTAGAGATAGTTTACGTTTTAGGTTAGAGATGGTTCATTTAGCTATGAGGTTAGAGATGGTTAATTTAAGTTTTAGGTTAGAGATGGTTAATTTAGGTTTTAGTTTAGAGATTGTTAATTTAGCTATGAGGTTAGAGATGGTTAAGTTTCAGGTTAGAGATGGTTCATTTAGCATTTAGGTTAGAGATTGAGTTAGAGATTGTTAATTTAGCTATGAGGTTAGATATGGTTAGCTTAGGTATTAGGTTAGAGATGTTTAAGTTTAGGTATTAGGTTAGAGATGGTTTGTTTAGGTAGATTAGGTGACATATGGTTAGTTTAGGTTTCAGGTTAGGGATGGTTAATTTAGCTATTAGGTTAGAGATGTTTAAGTTTAGGTATTAGGTTAGAGATGGTTAGTTTAGCTATTAGGTTAGAGATGTTTAAGTTTAGGTATTAGGTTAGAGATGGTTAGTTTAGCTATTAGGTTAGAGATGTTTAAGTTTAGGTATTAGGTTAGAGATGGTTAGTTTAGCTATTAGGTTAGAGATGTTTAAGTTTAGGTATTAGGTTAGAGATGGTTAGTTTAGCTATTAGGTTAGAGATGTTTAAGTTTAGGTATTAGGTTAGAGATGGTTCGTTTAGGTATTAGGTGACATATGGTTAGTTTAGGTTTCAGGTTAGGGATGGTTAGTTTAGCTATTAGGTTAGAGATGTTTAAGTTTAGGTATTAGGTTAGAGATGGTTAGTGTAGGTATTAGGTGACAGATGGTTAGGGTTAGGGCGGGACTTGCCTTCTCCATCCTAGGATAAATAATATGCCCCCTCCGTTGTCACCTCCCATGATTCACATTGCTTCCGCCTGCTGTATTTCTGCAATACTACCTCAGCAAATATGAATGCATTCCCAACTAAATTGCCAATGAACAGGTTGTAATTTAACTTTAAAAAGGAGTGACATCTAATCATGTCACTCATGATAATAGCAAAAGCGTACATTTACCTTATATCCCCTCACGCCACACGTCCATTGTCTGTTTATAATGTTTACTTACGATGATAAAACTAACATTAGTTTATGATTGTTATTGTCTGACAACGGAGCTCCAGCAGGCTGCAGTTCACCTATGGCCAGTAGGGGTCAGTAATGAGGAGGAATTTCTTTTTCTTACACAGAGTAGGCCTACCTTTAGTATAGTTATACATATAACACAATAACATAACATAATACCTAACATATACATAATAAATACTCAATAAACACAGATGAAGAATTACTTTGTTTCTTTATTACGTAAATTAAATGTTGGTAACTTATAACCTACCAACTGTCACTCAGAAGACATTATCATTATCGCCAGTAGAGGCTGGGCTCAGTTCATAAGAGCCATGGTCTCTTCATCTCCTCCAACAGACCCGTCTCACAGGTCCTCAATAGCAGGGTAAAGTAACTTCCTGTTCCTGTCATTTTAACATTAGGTCAGTTATATTTATGTCCGTCGCAGCACCAGCATGGTCAATGTATTTACTTGACTGGTTGTGTCTATACCGGTGCACTGCTGCACCTAAATGAAACGCACCCATAATGAATGTGATGAGTTACACCTGTGTTATTCCTAATGTGAAAATATCGGCATGGCAGCAATATCCACCCGGTCCATCGCCTTCGCATTCAGTTCCATCACCCAGCTAGTGTTTAGAACCAACAGGGAACCAAGATGGCCGCCAGGTGAAAAAGGCCCATTCTCCAGATGGTGACAGATCTGTTGTGGAAATGTCACATGGAGAGAGAGAGAGAGAGAGAGACAGACAGACAGACAGAGAGAGAGACAGACAGACAGACAGAGAGACAGAGAGACAGACAGACAGACAGACAGAAAGGAAGGAAGGAAGTATGTGCCAGGACGTGTGTGTGCGCATGCGTGTGTGTGTGTGTGTGAGGTCTTCTAAGAAATGTGTCATTTCACTGGTGCTTAGTCAAGCATTAGTGGAGGATGGAGTTTCTACTGAGGACGATGTTACTTCTCTCTTTGGGGCCGCTGCTGGCTCTGGGTGAGTACCACTCATACCTCCGCTGCCTCCCGCTTACTAGCAAGTCATTTAGCAAAGCGCTTCCCAACCGCGGGTACGCGTACCCTAGGGGGTTACGTGAGCAGGCTCCAGGGGGTACTTGGAAAGATTTAGATTTACCTTTGTTACGCCCACAACGGTATTACCGGGTTCCATCCCCGAATGCCTGTTGTATAAGTAAATAGTGAAATGAATTGTACTCTAAAATATGGCCTCTTTTTTGCTTCCACTTCTGTTTTGTTTCAGAAAGCAATACCACCTTCAATTTAGTGGTGCATCAGCCGACAGATGTTGAAGTCGTTGAGGGAAACAGCGCTGTGATCTCGTGTTGCTGGAAGGCCAACATCACAAATTCCTGCATGGTGGTATGGAGCAAAGAGGGAGCAGAACTAAAAAACATCAGCTGTGATGCAGCACGGTCATCCCCGAACACCGACCACATTTGTGCCAACCTGACCCTTCCCAACGTCACCCGCAACGACTCTGGACGCTACGTCTGCAAGGTGACCGCCGATATTCCCAGCCTTATGCATTTTAAGGGAAACGGCACGATGGTCACCGTCACGGAACGTCAGAACCGATTCAACGACACGATGGAAAAAAGTACGTTTTTTTGCCCTCAAAGTTTTGCTTCGATCCCCTAACCTATAGATATCCATTAGCAAGGTCTAGTCCCTAACCCCTACCTGCTGCTTAGTGGTAAATGCTAATATTTTCCCACCCTTTCCAAAACCTTTGTCTGACCAAAGACTCAGCTGAAGATGCGCCGCCTGTGCTCTCCGTCGTGGTTTCGCTGGCTGTGGTAATGGCCGCCATAGTCGTCGTTGCCCTGATCTGTTTATGGAAGCTGCGGAGGAGACGAGGTACAAAACAAAATGCTGACATTGAATGAGCGGACATTTTATAACATGCTAGGAGGCCAGTAGCTCTCAGCTACCAACACTTTGTATACTAAACCTGGTAAACACATAAGGAAATGTCTGAAAACAGACATCTTCAAACATGCTAGGTTGTCAACTTATTTGAATGAACCCAAAGCCTTTTATAGTAATAGTAGTTGTGTGTATGCACACATTTTTCATGGCACTTGTGTGAGCATGTGTATTTTGTGCATTTGTTTGCCTTTGGATGTGTTGGCATTGCTAAGGCGCTAAGGCGTGTGTGGTACTGGATGTGTGTGAGTGTGTGTGGGGTACTGGATGTGTGTGTGTGTGTGTGTGTTTATGTTTGTGTGTGTGTGTGTGTGTGTTTATGTGTGTGTGTGTGTGTGTGTGTGTGTGTGTGTGTGTGTGTGTGTGTGCGTGTGTTTATGTTTGTGTGTGAGTGTGTGTGTGTTAGAGTTGGACCAAGCTGTACGGGTGATCGATGAGGTTTCCCACAGAGACTCGGAGGTGGACGGAACCAGCACCAGCTCGTCTCAGGGGTCCTCCCAATGGGTGAGTTTGTCGGGGTTAGGGTTAGGGTTAGGGTTAGTAGGGTGGGGTGACCAGACATCCCACATTTCTGGTGGCCTGTCCCCGGCTGGAGCTGTCCCGGAAATGTCCCTGTAAAAAAATATGATTTTTAAAATGAATAGATTTTAAAAAGGCCAAAGCTGCTAGCTGGCTCATGAATATTACTTTCTAGACAGTTGGGAATTAGTCATTAGTGTTTATCTGATAGGCTGTGATGCGACCTCACTACACTGGGGGTCTATCTATCGACTTTATACCATAAGCAGGCATGACCGATCATAAACAATAGACTATCAATACAATATAATTGTATTGATTGCCTATTGTTTATGATCGGTTCTATATTGTATTGATAGTCTATTGTTTATGATCAGTTCTATATTGTATTGATAGCCTATTGTTTATGATCGGTTCTATATTGTATTGATAGTCTATTGTTTATGATCGGTTCTATATTGTATTGATAGTCTATTGTTTATGATCGGTTCTATATTGTATTGATAGTCTATTGTTTATGATCGGTCATGCCTGCTTATGGTATAAAGTCGATAGATAGACCCCCAGTGTAGTGAGGTCGCATCACATCAGATAGACATAAGAGACTAATTACCAACTGTCACCCTGGTTCAAATCCTCAGTGAAACAATACATAGCTGATAATATATTTGTGTCATATTTTTGTTTTACTAATATAAATTCAAGTTATTATTTTTGACATGCTCTCTCTCTCTCCCCCCTCTCTCTCTCCCTCTCGACAGTGTCAGGTAGCCGTGTACGAGTCCTTCGACTACTTTGAGCGTGTGGTGAAAAGCAAGGGCAGTGGATGAAGGTCTGCTCATCCTGTTCTGTTTTCCTTTCCTCCTGTTTTTGTCGATAGCTCTGATGCTAAGGCTGAACAGAAAATAATCGATAATATTTGGATTAATTGTTCAGCCGTATCTGATAAGTCATCTTGTGCTACCGTCCATGTTGCTTTTCGATTAGCTATTTGAAAGTCATACATTAACTGTGAACAACCACCTGGGAAAAGCCTTCTTAGGTGTAATTGAAAATGATTGTATTTGTATGTAATTGTAAATAAAGTATGTTCTCTAGTAAAGTATGTTGTCTGTTAAAGGTACAGTGTGTAGAATCTAGTGGCATCTAGCGGTGAGGTTGCAGATTAAACAAACTGAATACACCCTAAAAACAGCTGGGTTATTTCATCTACCCAACCGCTGGGTTATGAAATGTTTTACCCATTATGGATTACTTATATACCCCCCTCTCCTCTCCCTTTCCAACAGGAGAAGCTATGGTGGTCTGTACTGGCCTGTAATGTGCCAGTAGGTGCTAGGGGTGCAATAAACACCAGAAAACTGTAATTTAATACACGGTCCAAATCTCAACGAGTATTTGTGTACTCGTTTTGTTTTTTTGTTTAAGTCTGCGATAGTTCCACCAATGTCCACATATGGAAAGTCACCTGTATACAGTATGTGTGTTACATTCACACTGGAGCTCTACTGGCCACGCAGTTTACCTGCTTTTTACTGTTGTAGAGCTAGTGGGATACACTTCTAAACAGACATTTTAATGTTATATCAATTGGGAACATTTTGTAACGTGAGACGTATCCGGTTTAATTGCATTTTAGTTAGGCTATTGTTTAGAGAAGGGTACTTTGCCTGTTGTGTAGAAATATTGACCAAACGATGGCTCTATAGAGAGGAGTGCTGCTGCCCGACCGTCTCCTGGGCAGGTAGACACCGCTGGACACACGGGACTCATACTGGTGATCAGGGGCGTACTGGGAACAAAATTCGGCCCTGTCAATTTTGTCCTGGACCGGCCTTGGAGTTGCGCGATTGTTGACGGGGTTCTTCAAAAAAAAAAAAAAAAATCGAACAAAAAAAAAGGGCCCGACGGCCGACGGCCGTAGACCCACACGGCCGTTCTGGACTTCTCCAGAACTCACAGATGGCCAGTCCGCCCCTGCTGGTGATCACGTCTTGAGTTCACCATGTCACATTGCTCATTCAGAGTGTGAATATCCTATTGAATATCCAAAAAAGATAAACTGCTATTGAGATTATTTCGGGACATCCCTGGCGGGCGGACAATATTGTAAACGTATTGAACGCGGGGTAACTCCGCCCCCCGGGCCAGCTACTAAACGTTGGCGAACAAACCTATTTCAGTCTCAACAACAATATGCAACGGCGAAGGCTTTACTTCTCTAGAGACGTTTGTCCGTTCTGGGCTACTGCAGAAACATGGCGGTGCAACATGGTGGCCTCCTGACCCGCTTCCCACGTAGATATTAACGGCTCTTTATAAGTGAATGAAAACACAATGATTATTATTTTCAGGTCATTATACACTAATTAAAACATACTTATGAATATATATTCAATTTCTGCCAAGTCTGTTCCACTAGATGCCACTAAATTCTACACAGTGGCCCTTTAACTACTGCTGTGGAACAGCAAACCTCTCTGTGGTCTGCTCAACAAGGCACGCAACTGTGTTTCACTGTGGTTTTGCAGACTATATTCATATGACAGAAGCACAGCGTGAGAAAGCGTGTGGAAAACAACATCGTCTGCCAACAATACAGGGTGTTGCTTTGTTCATTAGACAAACAAACAAACAACCTAAATTTGACATAGGTTTCACTATGCTCATGGAAACTTGTCGAGGTGTGTGTTGGGGTTTGCCTGTGGTAAAGAAGATATCTGCAATCTGCAAAGAAGTTATCTGCAGTAGGTCAGTGGCAGGATGTCAGTTGAGTGGCTTTTCATTTAAAACTGCAGTAGTCCACAAGAATTTGAACACACATCCTTTGTGTTATGAGTTGTGTATGGTATGTCAATATGAACTTGGTATTATTCTTTATTATATTTGTGTGTTGGTAACTGTCCACTTCACTGTGTACCAATTCTTCACGTTTAGACTAAATGTGCGAGGGCAGAGCGACCACCTTATTGGTTATCCTTCAGATGCCTGTAAGGTTTCTCCAGCCCAAAGTAATGTCTCTTCCCCCACACAGTAAATGTGAACTACTGTATGAACTTGTACCCCTTGTGTAGGCCTGGTACCTGCTTCACCCATTACTCAGCGACATTGTTCTTCTTCTTCAAATACTGAGACACTGTCATCTTGGGGGTGCTGAACACGTGATTCTCGACAGGGCCATGACAGGCTGCATACAACTTGTTTTTGATACTGTATAAATATGTGCCAACGACCTGACTAAACATAAGCATTGAGATTTCACACAGTACCGACTGTCTCGGCTCACTTTGTTTCCCGGACGTACGTAAGCTTCCAGGGTTTCAGAAAAGATGGATGACTCCATCCAAATAGACAACAGAGAATAAAATCACAACAGTTAGTTTAGGTTTCAGGTTAGAGATGGTTAGTTTAGGTTTTAGGTTAGAGATGGTTAGTTTAGGTTTTAGGTGACAGATGGTTAGGGTTAGGGCGGGACTTGCCTTCGCCATTCCTAGGATAAATAATATGCCCCCTCCGTTGTCACCTCCCATGATTCACATTGCTTCCGCGGCGGCGGCGTCGTTTTTTTTTTTTTTTTTTACCACACAGAGCCGAACAGAAGAATGGATATAAGAAAGTTTTTCAGGAAAGTAAGTATTCATCACTGCTGGTAGTAACCATGAGTTAGCTCCAGCCCCCAGCTAACAGCAGAAAGTCCCATGTAATTAATGAAATGCTCCATGTTTGACAAATAAAAACCTGGCTTACACACTATAGACAATCTGCGTACGTCTTCCCTGTGTTGTTTTGCACTGCTACTCAGCAAGCTAGTTAGTAGTAGTTACTTCGCTAGCTAGTTAGTAGTAGTAGTTATTTAGCTAGCTAATTAGTAGTAGTAGTTAGTTCGCTAGCTAGTTAGTGGTAGTTAGCTAGCTAGTTAGTAGTAGTAGTTAGTTAGCTATCAGCATCAGCTTCTCACTTTACGCATGGATGCACACCGTGAAACAGGAGCTGAGCTCATTCACGTATGATTATCATCAGTGGATAATAATAATTACACTAAAAATGATCACTCCACCACCCCTATTGGCCTGTAGGATTCAGGGCAGATGAACAGTGAGTGAGGGGGGAGACTGCACAATAAAGTGAGGGTTTATATGAAGTCAAAAATATAAATGTCATTTTTTTCTGACCACGGTACCTTGGGCCATTTGCCACTCGGACCTTTGATGAGTTGTCCCCATGTACTGTATGTACTGAGGCCTCAAGAGCCCTTCTGGTGCCGGCAGACATAGAAACCATCACCTCCACTGCTGCTCAGACACTGCATCCTAGTGATGGGTCGTTCGCGAACGAACTAGTTCGAACGAACGACTCTTTAAAGTGAACGAACTGACCTAGTTCGCCACCGTCGTTCGCGTCGTTCGTCTCGTTCGCTGAGTCTCTCTGACCGTCAATATCCACTATACGCGAATTATCCGCGTGACATCGCGCCGCCTTGAAGACTCGTTCGCTGGGGGCGTGTTGACTAGTGGATCAATTAGCTCCCGCCCGCATTGTGGTAATGAATCAGAGGGATCAACGTCACGGCCCGCGCCCACGTCCTGTTTGTTGATTGGTGACCGCGTGCGAATATTTGCATAAAGTTGAAATCTCCCAACTTTATGCAAATTCAGAAGCGGAGCCAGGCCGCGCCGCAGCTGGCTCCGCGCCGCAAGCAATCCCAGCGTGCTTTGCGCAGCGAATTGCTCGCGTCCCATACAAAGTGAATGGAGGCGGCACATCGCGCGCGATCATTCGCGTATAGTGGATATTGACGGTGACGCGCTGATTCGCGGCGCCGCTGATTCGCGAGTCGTGACTCGTTCGCTGACTGATTGACTCGAGGACTGAGACGTCACTCACGACTCGTCATCACGAGAGCCAGCCAATGTATGTTGTTTGTCTGTCTGTGACAGTCTAGGACGCTTTCGAATGGTTGACACATTAACAATACCACTTTCACATTTGAATATTGCCTTTTACATTTACATATCAGTGAAATGGTAAATACATGCTGTCTTTGTATTTTCTGTGTCATGCCAGATTAATAAAATATTTGAATGTCTCGTCAATCTGTCTCGTTCTTTCATGCTTCCTTCTCACGCACGCAACCCGGCCGGGACCCCCACCTTGGTGGATCTTGGTCTTGAGTGGGGGTGGCCAATGGCCATCTTCACAATAGTAAATCAAATATGCCCAGAATAAACACAACTGTACATCATTAACTTTAAAACTCATCATTGCTAAATCAAGTCTATTATCTTGCTGATATACATCCAATCTAATAATCTACTACGCCCCCCCCCCCCCACACACACACACACACACATCGCGCTGCGTTTGGTGTGTCTAACTTTACCAAGTCTATTATCTTGCTGATATATTAAACATCCAATAATCTACTACGCCCCCCCCCCCACACACACACACACACACATCGCGCTGCGTTTGGTGTGTCTAACTTTACCAAGTCTATTATCTTGCTGATATATTAAACATCCAATAATCTACTACCCCCCCCCCCCCCCACACACACACACACACATCGCGCTGCGTTTGGTTTGTCTAACGTTACGTTGAATTGGGGGAACGGGGCATTTTGATCCTGACATGTCATTATGCATACATTAAATAAATCTGTTGAACTCAAATGAAATACATATGTTAACATATTCAACCAGACACAATGTTGTATTTGCTATTAACACATTTATTAACGCCATCAAGCACCATTGCACGATTGTGAATCGTGATTTCATGATTAGTTAGTAAATGAGAAGAACGAGGGAGTCCGAGACCGACTCAGCTGCATTCGTGATTCGTTTGAATCAGAGCTATAGAGAAAACAGAGTTGCGACACTTCCATTGACTCCCATGGAAAAAAATGGCGGACGATACTTCCGGGTTGTGGAGACGCCAATAGTTCCAAACAAGGGACGGAGCTCCGTTGATTTCAATGGCTCGTCAAGAACAATTACTGGTAAGTTGATGAAACAACAGCATTTTAAACGGTTTTTTACATTTTTAAGCATTAGCTATCAGAGGTATACTCTTAGACATCGTTATTCTTATATTTGGTTTGCATGAAATGTCGATGTTGATGTTAAAAATGTAAAGTTAGGTCAGTTAGGTCCCTAAATGGATTTAGGACCTAACTGAAAGCTTGGTAACGGAGGCTAACGTGAGGTTATTAACATGATAATTTCACTAAAGTGCGTTAACCTTTTGTTGTCAGGTGACATTATGTAAAGTTGTTTTGATTGTTAGGTTTTAAAACATTATCAAAATACTACCACTACTGCTAATGTAGCCCCACTCTCACACTAATACTAAAATGCTACTGCTATTACTGCAGGGTTCCCAAGTTGCAAAAACTCATTTCAGGGAGCTTCCGACCGCCCCCCCCCCCCCCCCTAGCCAACCCAACCCAAACCTACTCCCGCCTCGCCCCACACACACACACACACACACACACACACACACACACACACACACACACACACACACACACACACACACACAAGAAATTTAGGGCCCCTGGGCCCAGGTGTATAAAGGGCCCCCTGCTTATTGTTGTATAGGCCTACAGGGGTTGGGGGGATCTGGGGGTCCTCCCCCAGAAAATTTTGAATTTGGTTGATGTGATTTCCTGTTTTCTGGTGCATTTTGGGGATGGCCAGTACCTAAATTCAATCAGATTCATAGCCTACATCCTGATTTGCTGATATTGAGGGGGTGACTTCATGCAAAGGCTTGGGATTCAGGGCCCCCTAACCCCTTGGGCCCGTGCAGTAATCCATCCTTGCACACACACACACGCACGCATGCACTTTTTTTTTAAATCGAAAAAACGATCGGCTCAACTTTTCCCTATCACAAAAAACGCTAGACGGAACACGGCCTTATACTCTTACTCTGTTATAGGCCTAGTCAGTACAGATTACAAAAAAAGTACAACACTAATACATGTTTTTAAACTCACCTCAAAATGCCTTTTGCAATCATTTAAACCACCATAGGAAATGTTGACGTCACTGTTGCAAACAGCGCAGCGTGCCAGACTATCATTATTTCTAACTGAAATCATAGAGATAAACCTTAGTGTAGTCTGAAGTAAAATGAGTTTTATATTTTCGCTTTTTAGGGCGCTCTGCGTTTGCCATGACGCTTCAGCTCTGGGAGACAGACTGCAGTATTCCTGAGCGCGCGATACATTCGATACATTCGAGTGGAATGCTGAGCTAAACCGCGACTCGATTGGTCAGCTGTCAGTAAGAGCGGCCAATCACAGGGCTCCATTCACACACTGTCACACACGCAGCGCGTATCTCTCTGTGCTCTCTTGCGCTCCTCTTTCTCCATAGACTAGAAACAACAAGTCTTTCTCGCTGGCTTGGTCGGATTTCCGGGAGATTGTATATGATTTGCTTGCATCAGGGAGACGCTATTAATTTGCGGGAGACTCCCGGAACTTCCGGGAGACTTGGGATGTCTGTTACTGCTACTATTAATTAAATGCTAGCTGTTTTACTTCTGCTGCTGCTATAACTGCTACTACAATAATAATAATAATAATAATAATAATGCATTTTATTTAGAGGCGTCTTTCAAAGCTCTCAATGTCATCTTACTAGACACAGATAAAACAACAATAGAACAACAATTTGTTTGTTTATTCAACAGGGACAAAGCTCTGCTGGCGGTGTCTGCTGCTGGCAGTGGCTGGTGCTAGCAGTGGAGGCTGCTGGTGTCTCACTGATGGCTGCAGGGAGATGCTGGTGGTTGCGGGAGGTTGAGATGGAATGGAGAGGCCAAATACATCCATGGCAATAAGGAAGGTATTTGTTAGTGGCCTAGATATTATGGCCTTTGGTGCAGGAGGTTGAGCCTTCTTGGCCTTCTTATTCTGACTCTTGCTGCCAAGGTGACCTTTACTTTTGTCTTCTCTCCTTGCAGCCCTGATGCACGTAGCCGCAATCCTCAACCTCAGCCTGACATATCTGCAGATGATTTTTCTTTTAACATCATGGCATGATGGAAGGCTGCTATCCAGAAGCATGGCCTCCTGTTCCAGGTGTTCCACAGCATTGGTGCACTCCATGAGTGAATCATCTGTCCTTGAACGGAACAGCTGCTCCACGTGCTGGACGACAGTGAAGACCTCATCAGATGGCCGATAAAGTGCACCCTGTTTGAATTCTTTCAACTGCAGCAGAACAGCATTCTCATGTGCATCATCTGCATTTTGCACAAGTGCATGCTTGCATGTCTCACAGAGTATGGAGCTGAAGACACCCTTCACAATGTATCCAGCCAGATGGTACAGAACACAGGAATCTGTTTTTGTGAAGGTGGGTGGTGTTGTCAGGTCGACCAGCTGCTCCACTCTCAGACCTTCAGGACTGCTGGTAATGGTTCTGGTCTCCAGGAAGTCTGCTAGGTGGTCATAGCTGTCATCAGGTAAGAGCCCGTATGCACTGTGGACAGGAACTGTCCAACAGTGACAGCCCGTAGGGCATAGTGGAACTCTACTCTACAGGTGTTGGCACGGGGTTTCTCTGACGTATGCATCCAAATGTGTTTTCCAGGCAGTCCTGCGTGAACCGGCTCGTGAGGACAAATTTGTGACCCTGGCTCAACAGATCTTCCTGGACCTGCAGTATGGTTGTTGTGGCCATAACCAATCCTGCTGGACCGGCTTCCAGCTGCTCTTTACCCCTATCTTTAGGCCATGAAAAAGATGGATGCTCTCTTGGAGAAATCTGATGGCCTTTTCATACTCCCCCATTTTGAACCGAGAGAGGGCAGGACAGTGAGGACATTCTTTCCCCTTCTCCAGAGCCATCTGTGTGTGTTTATGGTTTCATTGCCCCACTTTGTTAAGGGTTTTTGGTTGTTAACATACACTGCTGTTATTGTTCTAGTTTGTTCTTATTATTCTTTTGTTGTTCTTATTATTATTTATTAATATAATAATACATTATGTATGGCAATAACAATATATATTTATTATTATTATTCCTATTAATTTCTTTTTCTTGTACACACACAAACACACACACAATTGTTCTTGTTTCAATAATTCTTTAATAAAAATCTTGTTTATTTAACAACTTTTGTACCAGTCATACTTATTCCAGTCCATCAGCTCTAACATAAATTGCAAGTGTGAATAGTTGCTTGTAGAGTTAGATATTGACTGATCATATTCAAGCATAATTAGTGGTTGTTTGATAGATCTGATACATGGCTCCATCTTAAAATCTCCATGGTTCTGATGCATGTCCTACAAAAATAACTAAATGTCCTTTAGTCTAAACTTGGTAATAAAGGGTTAATAAAACGTACTTTGGAAAAGCTGACATTTCACAAAACAGGTAAGTGCTAAGAGTGCAATAATAATAATGGTACAAATTAAATGGTAACTTGTTTATCTAAGTGCAAATACAGAACAACCAACCTTATAAATTTAGCATCACTCACGTAAGTCACCTAACCAAGCTAACACGAACTTCTCCCGCCAAAAGTGTATTATTATTATTATTATTATTATTATTCAAAAGTAATCAATGCAGTACTACAGCTCAAAAGCATAATTGACGCTAACATATATATGCAATAGCGCAAAAACGTGTGTTTTATTGTGATATTTACCACGCAATAGCTCACTCTGTCAATGCAAGCCAATGACCGCTAATGGCAGCTTGCGGTTTGTTTGGAACTATTGAGGCTTACATGAACCACGTGACAGCCCTGGCTATGGGGGTATTATTGAGACAATATTATTTGTGTGTGCGTATCTCAATCTGTGTGTGTGTAATAAGATTTGTGTGTATTCACATTTGTGTGTATTCACATTTGTGTGTGCGTAATAAGATTTGTGTGTCTGTATTCACATTTGTGTGTGTGTAAACAAATCTGTGTGTCTGTATTCACATTTGTGTGTGCGTAATAAGATTTGTGTGTCTGTATTCACATTTGTGTGTGTGTAAAAAATGCGTACTGAGATCTGTAAATGTCTGTCATCAGTTATAACTCAGGCGGGAGCTCTGATTGGCCGTCTTTTTACACGTGGATTTTGGCACACTTCTGCCGTGCAGATCTGCAAATTTGCGATCCGTGTGTAAAAACGATTCGTCTGTAACTTCACGCAATACAGTCTACACACCACTAGTCGGCGCGCAGCACCCAGTGATGTTAAGCGTGTCATTGTCATGGGGAAGATGGCTGCCGTTAATGACACTGGCCATTTTAGATAGAAAATATAATATAAACTTCGAAAAACTCATGGGTAAGTTAACGTTTGTTTTCCTCATAAATAAACGCATTGTAAAGCCCATGAGTTGTTCGAAGTTTCCGACGACCGGCCAGTGTCATTAACGGCAGCCATCTTCCCCATGACAATGACACGCTTAACATCACTGGGTGCTGCGCGCCGACTAGTGGTGTGTAGACTGTATTGCGTGAAGTTACAGACAAATCGTTTCTACACACGGATCGCAAATTTGCAGATCTGCACGGCAGAAGTGTGCCAAAATCCACGTGTAAAAAGACGGCCAATCAGAGCTCCCGCCTGAGTTATAACTGATGACAGACATTTACAGATCTCAGTACGCATTTTTTTTTACACACACACAAATGTGAATACAGACACTCAAATCTTATCACAAACACACAAATGTGAATACAGACACACAGATTTGTTTACACACACACACATGTGAATACAGACAGACACATCTTATTACGCACACACAAATGTGAATACACACAAATGTGAATACACACAAATCTTATTACACACACACAGATTGAGATACGCACACACAAATAATATTGTCTCAATAATACCCCCATACCTGGCGGCGACATCAAAGCGTGTCGCAACTCTGTTTTCTCTATAGCTCTGGTTTGAATGTTGTGTGAACGAGGAGGAGCCGAGTCGGCAGTCGCCGTTCGCGAATGACAGCCCTGAGCCGAGTCGTTCGTGATTCGCGAACGAGGGAGGAGCTAAGTGAACGACTGAACGACTGAACGAGTCAGTGAATGATTCAGCGCTACCGGAAACACGAACGAACGAACGAACGAACGACTCTTCATGGCGAACTGAACGACGCGAACTAGTTCGCGCAAACGAACGAGGAAATCCACCACTACAGCATCCTCATTAGGGGCTGAGTCCCCCCTAGAGGTCTGATCCTACTGGCTCTTTCTGTAGTTGTTTCCCCCATCTAGTGGTCAAATTGTATTTTGCATTCAAACGAATAGCTCTCTAGCGCCTCGCGTTTTCGAACTACGGCAAGCGGTATTAGTCAAGATTCGAGAAGCTATGACAACATGATAACAACATGTCTTCAAACACCACTTCATCAACTTTTGTTTCGGATGATGAGGTACGTTCAGTGCTCGAAGTGGAAAAAAGTAAGTGCCGGTACGGTGCTCCCTTATTCACATATAAGCGACGGGGGGGGGGGGGGGGGGGGGTATTAACCCACCCCGGACCCTCATTAGGGGATATATATATATATATATATATATATATATATATATATATATATATATATATATATATATATATATATATATATATATATATATATATATATATATATATCCCCTAATGAGGGTCCGGGGTATATATATATATATATATATATATATATATATATATATATATATATATATATATATATATATATATATAAAACATTTTTAAATCAATATTTGAGGTATGAATACAAAACAAGTGCCACAACATCTTCACTGTAACTATTGGACTAGCGACTAGTAACTAAACCACAGTTTAAAGGGTGTATTTATGCATGAATTTACATGCATAAATTGTTTTAAACGATGATGCCAATAATGAACAGGTTGTACCTAATTTAACTTTAAAAAGGAGTGACATCTACGCGCGGATAATAGCAAAAGCGGGTTCTTTCACAACTTTTTAATTAAAATAATTTAAGTACATTTTATGAACCATATCCACTCACGCCACACGTCCATTGTCTGTTTATAATGTTTACTTACGATGATAAAACTAACATTAGTTTATGATTGTTATTGTCTGACAACGGAGCTCCAGCAGGCTGCAGTTCACCTATGGCCAGTAGGGGTCAGTAATGAGGAGGAATTTCTGTTTCTTACACAGAGTACCTTTAGTATAGTTATACATATAACACAATAACATAACATAATACCTAACATATACATAATAAATATGCAATAAACACAGGTGAAGAATTACTTTGTTTCTTTATTACATAAATTAAATGCTGGTAACTTATAACCGACCAACTGTCAGAAGACATTATCATTATCGCCAGTAGAGGCTGGGCTCAGTTCATAAGAGCCATGGTCTCTTCATCTCCTCCAATAGACCCGTCTCACAGGTCCTCAATAGCAGGGTAAAGTAACTTCCTGTTCCTGTCATTTTAACATTAGGTCAGTACCTAAATGAAACGCACTCATAATTAATGTGATGAGTTACACCTGTTATTCCTACTGTGAAAAGGGCCCATTATATCCAAATATCGGATATCAGAGAGAGAGTGAGAGAGAGAAAGAGAGAGAGAGAGAGAGAGAGAGAGAGAGAGAGGAAGTGTGTGCATGTGCCAGGAAGTAAGTGTGTGTGTGTGTGTGTGTGTGTGTGTGTGTGTGTGTGTGTGTGTGTGTGCGCACGCATGCGTGTGTGAGGTGTGAGGTCTTCTAAGAAATGTGTCATTTCACTGGTGCTTAGTCAAGCATTAGTGGAGGATGGAGTTTCTACCGAGGACGATGTTACTTCTCTCTTTGGGGCCACTGCTGGCTCTGGGTGAGTACCACTCATACCTCCGCTGCCTCCCGCTTACTAGCAAGTCATTTAGCAAAGCGCTTCCCAACCGCGGGTACGCGTACCCTAGGGGGTTACGTGAGCAGGCTCCAGGGGGTACTTGGAAAGATTTCGATTTACCTTTGTTATGCCCACAAAACTAAAATGATGAGGTAAAATATGAATATATGTTGAAATGTGTTCAATATTATGCCGATTGTTGCTGCTCAATAAAGTTAAGACCAAAAATAGAAGCGCGCCTCTGCTTCTCAACAATACAATATTAACAATGATGCTATCCTATCGAAAAATTGCAGCTCCTGCGATTTGGATATTATACTTGGCCATATTGCGATTTGGATATTACACATTTCAAATAATACAAAATAATATTTGATATTCTAAAATATCATACGATACATCATACGATAATACTGTCATTATCCCGAATACATCCAGATGAGGATAGTGTAGGGACCAGGCTGTTTGACTCTCAGCTGAACGGTATTACCGGGTTCCATCCCCGAATGCCTGTTGTATAAGTAAATAGTGAAATGAATTGTACTCTAAACTATGGCCTCTTTTTTGCTTCCACTTCTGTTTTGTTTCAGAAAGCAATACCACCTTCAATTTAGTGGTGCATCAGCCGACAGATGTTGAAGTCGTTGAGGGAAACAGCGCTGTGATCTCGTGTTGCTGGAAGGCCAACATCTCAAATTCCATGGTGGTATGGAGCAAAGATGGAGCAGAACTAAAAAACATCAGCTGTGATGCAGCACGGTCATCCCCGAACACCGACTGCATTTGTGCCAACCTGACCCTTCCCAACGTCACCCGCAACGACTCTGGACGCTACGTCTGCGAGGTGACCATCGATATTCCCTGCCTTAAGAAGATTAAGGGAAACGGCACGATGGTCACCGTCACGGAACGTCAGAACCGATTCAACGACACGATGGAAAAAAGTACGTTTTTTTGCCCTCAAAGTTTTGCTTTGTTTTGCTTCCAAGCAGAAAATACATTTAGATAGATACCAGAGTCTTGTCGTCCATTCTAACGTCGGACAGGATAGGCTAGGGATTCGGGGTGTTCCGAAAGGTACTGGGTTCGATCCCCTAACCTATAGATATCCATTACCAAGATCTAGTCCCTAACCCCTACCTGCTGCTTAGTGGTAAATGGTAATATTTTCCCATCCTTTCCAAAACCTTTGTCTGACCAAAGACTCAGCTGAAGATGCGCCGCCGCCTGTGCTCTCCGTCGTGGTTTCGCTGGCTGTGGTAATGGCCGCCATAGTCGTCGTTGCCCTGATCTGTTTATGGAAGCTGCGGAGGAGACGAGGTACAAAAACAAAATGCTGACATTGAATGAGCGGACATTTTATAACATGCTAGGAGGCCAGTAGCTCTCAGCTACCAACACTTTGTATACTAAACCTGGTAAACACATAAGGAAATGTCTGAAAACAGACATCTTCAAACATGCTAGGTTGTCAACTTATTAGAATGAACCCAAAGCCTTTTATAGTAATAGTAGTTGTGTGTATGCACACATTTTTCATGGCACTTGTGTGAGCATGTGTATTTTGTGCATTTGTTTGCCTTTGGATGTGTTGGTATTTCTGAGACGTCCATTTGTGTGTGTGTGTGTGTGTGTGTGTGTTAGAGTTGGGCCAAGCTGTCCGGGTGATCTATGAGGTTTCCCACAGAGACTCGGAGGTGGACGGAACCAGCACCAGCTCATCTCAGGGGTCCTCCCAATGGGTGAGTTTGTCGGGGTTAGGGTTAGGGTTAGGGTTAGTAGGGTAGGGTGAACAGACATCCCACATTTCTGGTGGCCTGTCCCCGGCTGGAGCTGTCCCGGAAATGTCCCTGTAAAAAAAATATGATTTTTAAAATATATGAATAGATTTTGAAAAGGCCAAAGTTTCTAGCTGGCTCATGAATATTACTTTCTAGACAGTTGGGAATTAGTCATTAGTGTCTATCTGATAGGCTGTGATGCGACCTCGCTACACTGGGGGTCTATCTATCAACTTTATACCATAAGCAGGCATGACCGATCATAAACAATAGACTATCAATACAATATAGAACCGATCATAAACAATAGGCTATCAATACAATATAGAACCGATCATAAACAATAGGCTATCAATACAATATAGAACCGATCATAAACAATAGGCTATCAATACAATATAGAACCGGTCATAAACAATAGACTATCAATACAATATAGAACCGATCATAAACAATATAGCTATCAATTAGTGATGGGCCGTTATCGGCGTTACCGCGCTGCGATAACGCGAAACTTTTATCAGCGACAATATTTTTATTGCCGATATTATCGCAAGCCGAAATCCCCCCCCCCCCCCCCCCCGCTCAACAATCGGGCAACTAAAGGCTCCGGGAGCAACCCCCGTTCAAGAAAAAGCTCCGGTAGCTATATTGTATTGATAGTCTATTGTTTATGATCGGTTCTATATTGTATTGATAGTCTGTTGTTTATGATCGGTTCTATATTGTATTGATAGTCTATTGTTTATGATCGGTCATGCCTGCTTATGGTATAAAGTCGATAGATAGACCCCCAGTGTAGTGAGGTTGCATCACATCAGATGGACACTAAGAGACTAATTACCAACTGTCACCCTGGTTCAAATCCTCAGTGAAACAATACATAGCTGATAATATATTTGTGTCATATTTGTGCTTTACTAATATAAATTCAAGTTATTATTTTTGACATGCTCTCTCTCTCCCTCTCGACAGTGTCAGGTACCCGTGTACGAGTCCTTCGACTACTTTGAGCGTGTGGTGGAAAGCAAGGGCAGTGGATGAAGGTCTGCTCATCCTGTTCTGTTTTCCTTACCTCCTGTTTTTGTCGATATCTCTGATGCTAAGGCTGAACAGAAAAATCATATTGCCATTATAGATATTGCGATTGCGATATAATCCACTATTAGTGGGTGGGAATGATTATTATTAAACTACTATATTAAAATGGTGACATTTGTTGGGGTCTGTACCAAACAAATATGTTTTCTTACATCTGGAGAAAAGAAATGGTCAGCCAGGGCATCTCTGCAGCAATACAGTACTTCATTTATAATGGTGTTATACATTTATAATGGTACTTCATTTGTAATGGTACTTCATTTACACATTCTACCGTGATCAAAAAATTGCATCCCCTGCGATTTGGCTATTGCACTTGGCAATATTGCAATTTCAATAATATTTGGATTAATTGTTCAGCCGTATCTGATAAGTCATCTTGTGCTACCGTCCATATTGCTTTTCGATTAGCTAATTGAAAGTCATACATTAACTGTGAAAAACCACCTGGGAAAAGCCTTCTTAGGTGTAATTGAAAATAATTGTATTTGTATCTAATTGTAAATAAAGTATTTTCTCTAGTAACGTATGTTGTCTGTTAACTGCCACTGTGGAACAATAGACCTCTCTGTGGTCTGCTCTCAAGTTCAACAAGGCATGCGAGTGTGTTTCACTGTGGTTTTGCAGACTATCTTCATATGACAGAAGCACAGCATGAGAAAGCGTGTGGAAAACAACATCATCTGTCACTTAACAACACAGGGTGTTGATTTGTTCATTAGACAAATTGACTATGCACCGTAGCTCATGTGAACTTTTCGAGGTGTGTGTTTGTGTGTGTGGGGGTGGTTTCCGCATGGTAAAGAAGATGTTATTTGCAGTAGGTCAGTGACAGGATGTGTGCGTTCTCATCGAATGTCAACATCTAGGCTGTTTGGTGGTTGACTGGCTTTTCATTTAAAACTGCAGTAGTCCACAAGAATTTGAACATGCATCCTTTGTGTTAGGACTTGTGTATGGTATGTCAATATGAACTTGGTATTATTCTTTATTATATTGTGTAGGCCTGGTACCTGCTTCACCAATTACTCAGCGACATTGTTCTGCTTCTTTAAATACTGAGGCACTGTCGTCTTGGGGGTGCTGAACACGTGATTCTGGACACTGTCTCGGCCCACGGTATCCACTGTCTCGGCCCACGGTACGCACTGTCTAGGCCCACAGTACCCACTGTCTCGGCCCACGGTACCCACTGTCTCAGCTTACAGTACCCACTGTCTCGGCTCACAGTACCCACTGTCTCGGCCCACGGTACCCACTGTCTCGGCCCACGGTACCCACTGTCTCAGCTTACGGTACCCACTGTCTCGGCCCACAGTACCACTGTCTCAAACACTTTGTTTCCCGGACGTCCGTAAGCTTCCAGGGTGGGAGGAAAGATAGATGACTCCATCCAAATAGACAACAGAGAAAAAGATCACAACATTTCACAACACGTCTGAGATGTGATAAAAGGCTATACAAGGTTACATTTAACTCTCTCGCCCACTTGCTTATTCCAAACTTGTTTCGTAATAATGCAAATACAAATTACGAGTAATGAAAATATCAGTTGACTTTCAACGTATAGACTTGTTGACTTTCAATGTCGACTTGTTGATATTTATGTTTTACATGTATAATTGTTGACTTTTGTCGTACAGACTTGTGACACACACACATCAGTGTGTGTGTGTGTGTTTCTTCCACACCGTGGTATTGCAAGTAAGTGCAATGAGTTAGCCGATTTGTCGACGTGCACTTTCTCAGTCAGCCAAACGCGTTCCAAAAATATAATTAGTATGAGTGTTTGAAGAATAAAAACCACCCACGGCTCAATCAACTGTTGTTTCCCCCTCTCTAAATCAGTTTTGTGAGATCAAAGTTGATTTCCGCTAAATCTAATTGGATGAGTGAAAAAGACAACTGCAATGGAAACACTTGAGTGTGTTTTTAAAGCCAGGGGTTTTAGATGTTAAAATATGCCTTTCTGCAAACAAGACCTCAGAAGATTCAAAAGACCCACTGTTTGACTTCGGGCCTTGCTGGCAGTCACCCAGATGAGGATTAACCGACTAAACAAAGATACATTAAGTTCAGTTGGAGACCGGATAGTCTAGTATTGGCTAGGGGGCTGTTGTGACATGAACTATACACCACATAAAAGTCATAAGTCTATAAGAATAGTTTGCACCTATGAGCTCCCTTCTCTCTCTCCAATTGAACGGTGTTAAGTTAGTTAGCATCCACATCACATGTAAGTCTGGTACTGAGGCCATGCCAGTCTCCTCACTTCTCTATTGTGCATCGTCTTGCATCCTTGCAGACATGTCCACTTCCCCCCCAGAGCATGTTGCAAATTAACTTCTCCTTTCCCAAATCATTATAACCCTCCACGATGGTCACTCCCCTCGCTGTTTGTTTGTGTTGCTAAACGACTGAATGGTGAATAAGGGTGCTTGGAGAAGAATGATTCATATTTCTGTTTGCCCAGAACAAAGATGGACAACGCAAAAATAATCATAGTGTTAGTATTGCAACACCACCAGGAGCAGAAGTTGCATTGCTCTGCTGAGCTACCCTAAGTCTGTACGTGGCACGCCTCTCTTGAGCAACCACCACCACCACCACCACCACCCCCTGGCTGGTGGTGGTGGTGGTGGTGGTGGTGGTTGCTCAAGAGAGGAAAAAAACATAAAAACAAAGATGCAGGAGCGTACATTAGGCGCGGTCGGTGCCGAGGGACGGCTCCCTGAGCCTCCCACAAAGCAAACACCCCGCCCTGGTATTACCAACTCCAAGGGCTGTCCTATGTCTGGGGAACAATAGAGAGCTGTAGGAGAAGAAAAAGAAAAAAAGAAAAAAAGGGTTATAAAAAGGCAGAGGCGCTTCATTTTCTCCAATTTCTTCGCCCACATCCTTTCTGTCCACCTGTGTGCCAGATCTCAGCCACCATGTCCCAGGTAGAGACCGCCATGGCGCTGCTCTTGCAGACTTTCGACAAGTACGCCGGCACCGAGGGCAAGAAGGACACCTTGACCAAGGCTGAGCTGAAGAGTCTGATGGCGAAAGAGATGCCGGCCATGATGAAGGTACTACTCTCCAAGGCCTTTTTTTTTCACGGGTGGTGGTTTTGTGGTGGCGATGGTGGCCACGATGTCCGATAACGAAAAGTAAAACTTGGCCATTAGCGATGCGTTTCTTATTCCGCCGCGACGCGAGCTTAGATACTTCAGGGTCCATCAGTGGCAGAAACAAACTTGTTGACTTTTTTTTTTAACTTCACGTCTTACGTCTTGTTTAACTAATCTTGTGCAAGTAATTGCACACATTTTAAGTATTAATGATGGCTAATTTTCTCTGATATACTCACCGTGAAAATTCAGCATAAATGATGACCTCATGCGGTGGCAGTTGAACCCGTATTAATAAAATAGGCTAACATGTCACGCTGATGATTGATAACCGTTTCCGGGCTAAACGACGTTGTCGTGTGTCTCCTAAACCACCAATGTGTTTCGATGAGAACATTTATAAGAAAAAAATGTCAAAAATAAAACATCAAATGCGCAACATGTGGATTTGCTCCCTGCGGCCGACTTCGTTCTTCAAAATCAAAGTCTATTGTATTGCGCTATAGGCCTGCGTCGATGATGCCGACGTGTACATAATAATAATAATAATAATAATAATAATAATAATAATACATATACATATACATATACTACTACTACTACTACTACTAGGCCTACTACTACTACTAGGACTACTACTAATAATAATACATTAGATGGAGCGCAATAGTCCCAAGGCGCTTTACAAGGGGATGAACGGAAAAAAACAAAGAAAGTTGGATTTTTTTTAAAAATTATTATTATTTGCTGTTGGTTATCAGCTTCTTAATTGTAGTGTATGTAATTTTTCACCTCATAATTCTAGTGTGTACGTGTTCACCTCATAATTGTAGTGTAATTGTTCACCTCATAATTGTAGTGTGTGTAATTGTTCACCTCATAATTGTAGTGTGTGTAATTGTTCACCTTATAATTGTAGTGTGTGTAATTGTTCACCTCATAATTGTAGTGTATGTAATTGTTCACCTCATAATTGTAATGTGTGTAATTGTTCACCTATTGTAATTGTCGTTTATCCCTCACAGGTTGCTAAGGACCCGGACGCTGTGGACAAACTGATGAACGTCCTTGACCACGACAAGGATGCAGAGGTGGATTTCCAAGAGTTCATGGTCATGATCGCCGCGCTGACTTGTGCCTGCCACGCGCGCTGTCCCTCAAAGTGAAGTCATCTCCATCTCTGTCCACTGTTAACATATTATTAATACAATTTATTTGGCCCATGTCTTGTGTGTATGTGTGTGTTTTTTTCTTTTTCTGGAAAGTCTTATATCCTACAAGTTACTCTCTAAAGATAGAAATTCAGGTATAGGGAACACACATACACATAGGCCTACACGTACACGTATCCCTACGCGCACACACACACACACACACACACACACACACACACACACACACACACACACACACACACACACACACACACACACACACACACACACACACACACACACACACACACACCCACAAGGTAAACTGAACTAACTAAAGACATTTTGAGTTGTGTTTGTGCTTCACTTTGATTTATACTCGGCAGATTAAGTGGTTGTTTAATCTCCAATTCGGTCATATAGCTGAACTTCTTTGATGCTGATAAACATCTTTGATGGCGCACCGCAAATAAAGGAGTGGCAATACGCCTTTATTAATCAAACAGATTTTTATTGGTGTGTGAGCCAAAGTGTGTCACTTGAGGTGACCCATTATTTTCATTTAAATTAAACTAAATAAAAATAAAAATAATTTTGACAGACACCAGAAGTAAACAGAGTGGTCTATTTATTTATTTATTTATTCAATAAAACTCTTAAAGGTGCAGTGTGTAGCCTGCAATTGAGTGGCATCTAGCGTAACGGACTTGGCAGAATGTAATTGAAATTGGAATATAATATAATATTCATAAGTATGGTTTAATTAGTGTATAATCCCATAAAAATAAGAATGAATGTTTTTCGTTACCTTATGAGCCCTTTATATCTACATAGGGAGCGGGTACTCTTCCACGGAGCCCGCCATGTTTCTACAGTAGCCAAGAACGGACAAATGGCTCTAGAGAGGACACGTTTGTAATTTTGAATCATAACCCCTATCTTACTTGTAAGCTATGACCTATAGTTTCACAGTCTAAATAACTAAATACAACTTACAGGCCACAGTAGCTTCTCCTACGTCGTTGGAAAGAGACACACTTTAACTAACATTAACATGGTAGGCTATCTTTCTTATTTGGTCTACAGATTAAATGGATCAAATCCATTATTTAACATGTTTAACGAGCTACACCGGTGCCTCTTTGCATAATAGTATCTACAAAAGAAAAAAAAACAGGCAAGTTACAGGAAAATACTAGTCACCAACATAAAACATTGACAAGACTAAACGGGAGATGTGAACTCAGAGTTTCCAGGAGGAGTCTCTGCCTCCCCCGTGTGGTCGACAAATGAACCCGCAGTCTTTAAATAGACCAGCAGCGGTTCTGCAGCCTCCAAGGACTTCCGTGAAAAGTCGTCCAGCCCTTAATCGGCTTCCATGGTCTCTCTCTCTCTATGTCTTTTTTTTTCTCTCTCTCTCTCTCTCTGTCTCTCTCTCTGTCTCTCTCTCTGTCTGTCTCTCTGTCTCTGTCTCTGTCTCTGTCTCTCTGTCTCTGTCTCTGTCTCTGTCTCTCTGTCTCTGTCTCTGTCTCTGTCTCTGTCTCTCTCTCTCTCTCTCTCTCTCTCTCTCTCTCTCTCTCTCTCTCTCTCTCTCTCTCTCTCTCTCATTACAGAAGCTTATCTGTGGTGGATTAGGGTCTGCTGTGTGTTTCGAGGTAGCGGGGTCTGGTAGTTAGAGGAAAGATGCAAGAGAGGCGTAGAGGCAAACCAGTAGATCATTACAGTATGTCTGGTCACGTCGAGGTGATGTAGGACGGGGGTGGGGGGGGGCAGAGGAGGTGGTGGCACAACACACAATATCCAACCCGCCCCCCTCTCCCTTCCTTATACACCCCTTTGTCCACTTTGTTCCCACGCCCAATACCACACAAAGACACACATACACACACACGCAAACCACATACACACACACACACACACACACAAAGCAAAACAACACTATCACACACAAACCAACGTTATCACACACATCCGCAAACCTAAACACACACATTAAGCAAACCAACACAAGCAAACCAACACACACACGCACACACATGCATACCAACAAAATCACACACTTTGTGGATGAATAAAGTAATCTATCTAGCTATGCAAACCAACACTATCGCACACACGCATACCAATAAACACATTTGTTCATGACACATTTACTGTGTTATAAACTAGGAGACAGTAAATTAATGTTTACATGTTTCCACTGTGTCCCCTGTACTGCACAACATGCTTTTGGGTGAGGAAAAACCAGGAAAAAATAAGTGGGGATATTTACATGCCTGGCTATCATGCAGATGCCTGAATTATCAAGCATCTTAACTGTTTCATCATTTATTTTGTTTTTTTTATTTGGTCTGCCTCTCTTTGTCCTGTGTTTTGAATTGTAATATTTTGTAACATTATATTTTTTTATTTTGTATTGTTGTTTTTGTATATTGTAATATTGTTTTTTACCTCACTTACGTATTAATTTATATATTGTGTGTGTGTGTGTGTGTGAAGCACTTTGCAACTGTGTGTTTTATGATGACACATTCAAGCGCATCGGGACCCCCTTACCTGACATCCAAAAGAAAACCCACCTACCCTGGGGATTTTTCCCTCTGTAAAGGAAATCGTCTTCTGTGGAGAAGACCATTGGTGGGAGGATCTCGATGTCATACGTTAGCAGTGACCATGACACTGCCCTTTAAACCCTTGCATCATACCAGTCCCATTATGACTCAACATACAATGTGAAAACAATGGAAAAACTACAGCGCTGTAGTCCAAAACAATGCAGGGAAGGCCCGGTCCTCACACTGCAAGGTCCTCACGAGGTCTGCACTACGAGTGTGTGTAAGTCATATAATTTTGGGCATGCATACACCAGTCCACCAAGAAGGACCTGTTGAGGTCTCTCTCTCTCTCTCTCTCTCTCTCTCTCTCTCTCTCTCGTGAATCTTCGGTTAGAGGTGGATGGACGTTTGAATGGGTTTCTATAAATAGATTAATAGCACTGAAAGAAAACCTGATGGGAGACCTTTCGCACGGTTATACGAGGACACAGAAACACAAAGAGTGGTATGCAAAATTCATGGACACTACGTATACCCATATACCAGAATTACATCAAATCAATATTTATATATGTATGGATACATATTATACATAGATACACATACATTTCAGTACACAGTCCGATCTTCAGTACACAGTCCGATCTTCAGCAAACATCAGTATACTATTACTGACGCAGTGTGTGTGCCTGTATGTGTGCATGTGTGTGCGTAATTTTGTTTGTGTGTGTGTGTTTGCGTGTATGTGTGCGTGCGTGATTGTGTGTGTGTTGCCTATTTCTTATCAACACGACAGGTTTCCGCCAGAGTAGCCTTTGGTCTGAAAAAAACATCGACCGACTGTCAGCACCAGACATTGTAACTGCTTTGACCTTTGACCCATAATGAACTCCAATGCAAAATAATCAATTAATACTGTTGATCCTGATGTCATTTATTTTAGAGCAAGGATCAACCTGGATAATATTAATAGGAAGTTATGATTTGGAACATTTACATAATCACAAGATAGACGTCTGCAGATCCAACACTGAACTCTTGTTTGGTTCGCTTTAGGTGTGAATGTGATCCGACCCAACTATAGGAAGTGAACCAAAAAACAATGCATTGTGGGTTGAATATACACTTTTGCCGCAAACTGGAAAAAATAAACATATTCAGCCAGGTATACGTGAACTTTTCCTAGATTAAAATGAGTCAAACCTAAATGAAAAGCAAACCATCGAAATATGGTGGGATTATTATATAAAGCAATGTGGTCACTCACAAAAATACTGACTTATTATTATTTATTTTCTTATTATTACTTATTGATTAATTGAATGGTGGAAATGGGGTATTTATAATTTGTAGGAACACCAAAGCAAAATGAAAAAACCCAAGACCGCACAAAGTTGTTGTTCCTCCAATATTATTGTCAGCAACAAGGAAGTGTTGTGAGTTTCCCTCTGATTTTCCATCCGATGAGATGAGCAACCCGTTCAAAGCGGGACTTGTATTTATATCGTTTGTTCGCTTGACAAAGTCCTGTGTGAACGCTCACCGAAACAAAAGAAAATGGAACAAGGTATCAACTTCACCCCTGAATAGTCTACCGAGCTATAGCTGTGAAAGCGACCTGAGAACGTTTTTTAAAAATCATTATGCAACATACATTTAGCATTTGTCATTTACATTTCATATGAATATTTAACAACTGCCAAAGGCGTCCCCAGAGCTTGTGAATGCACTCTACGACGGTGTTCCTTCAAAGCCCGATTCCAAACCGATTTACACCTCAGGCTATTGGAAATCGTTGGCGTTAGCTCAAAGATCGAAGTGCATGAGAATGTTAAGTGCAGTTAGAAAGAGAAGAAAGAAAAGTAGAAGAGACGTTTGTGACTCAGAGCGTTCAAGGAACCCTGTGAACCGGCCCTCTGTCAACCTGCGATCACTTCGCATGGCAACTGTAGCTAAGAACGACACAGAGACTGGATGATGTAATCAGGAATCGGGTAACATTCCTTCCTGGTTCCTTCCAGTGGCAGGACTGTGACGTAATCACAGGGTTGAGCTGTGTGCAAACGCAACACAAACAGACACACACACACCCCTCGATCCATGGTCACACACTTGTAGCCACGTGCAATCACACACAATTACTCAATAACCCAGTGCTAACAGTACGTCAAACCACGATTGTAGCAGTAGACTCTGCCGCACGCCACCTAAGTGTCTTTGCTGGGCTCCTCCGACACACATGACACAGGTAGATGTTGTATAAACCAGTTTATTGGAGAGTTGGCAAGATGTTACAGCCAGGGACAGATGTTACACACTGTCATGACATGGGCTCTCTCTCTCTCTGAGTGTGTGTGGTGATAGCTGGTTTATCCTGGGTGCCGTGACTCCTCATGCACCACAGGTGTGCAGCCTCACCCAGCCCAGAGTCTATCGGTCTTTTAAAACCAAAATCATCACCAGACATCTCTGTTTGTGAAGTGGCGGGGGTGGGCTCCACAGACCACCTTGGGATCTTACAAAGTTGTGGCAAAAACAGGTTTTACATTAGTGTGTGCATGTGGGTGTGTGTGTGCGTGCGGCATTGTGGCAGATACCTAATGACATTGTGTGAAGTGTACTTGGTGACCTAGATACCGGGGGGGTCCCAAGAAACAGAATGTGACCACCGAGAAAGAGTTGGGTTATTGAAATGAATTGAGCCTAGCTTAGGAAGCCCCAGACAGGACACTAGTTAGCTCACAGTGCTGGAGAAAACTGCTTCGCCACGGTGACTGAGGGAAATCAGTGTCAAAGGGGGGTGGTGTGTGTGTGTGTATGTGAGCAGGAGGAGGATGGGGGGGGGTTGGCGTGTCTTATCGATGTAATCATATGATGATCATGTGAGTCGTAGAGAGACAAAAAGAGCACTATGATCAATGATTTTTACCCCCCCCCCCACACACACACACACACCCAGCACAAATACACACAAACACACACACAATGCAAAGTGACGAAACTTAAAAAACAATGGGAAGAATGCAAAAGAGTCAAAGGGTTGGTTGTCACCGTTGGTAAAACACACACACACCAGGAAAACGTCCCCTTTCCCATAGTTTTACAACATTGCATCGTCCTTAAAGCCCAGGTTAGGTTTGGTGTCATGATGACTGGGTGAAGAAAACGTATTATCATGATGACACAATATGATTATGCATTCAATACTTTCTACCTTTCAACTGTCTCACGACTCATGGTTTTAGCATTAACTACTTTTTCCCTTTCTTCCTTTCTTTCTTTCTTTCTTTCTTTCTTTCTTTCTTTCTTTCTTTCTTTCTTTCTTTCTTTCTTTCTTTCTTTCTAATATCATATTTCTTAGTAATCTTATGTTTTTTTTAATTTTAAGGACACATCACATATGATCTTTACTTTATTCAGACAGGAAATTATGCTAAATTATCACCCAGCCCTGAGAGGCAAAACACATACACTGCTATTGAATGCCTGCCTTATCTGCAACAGGAATGCATGTACACACACACACTCACCCACGCACGCAAACACACACACACACACACACACACACACACACACACACACACGCACACACACGTGTAATCAAGCACACAATATGAACCGCAGGTGGCGGTAATCATGTTGTGATACTTCAGCACGCCAGATATTTAGTGATGGTTTGGCTAACACTGGTTTCTGTCTACACAGTGTTTCCAAACACACCCATGGTTAAGAAAACAACAGTATGCAGATAATGAAAGAAGAACACCAGTAATGTTTTCCAGTAGTGTAGTAGTGTCTCTGAGAGAGGATGGAACAACTTCCCCTTTCTTCTCCCTACTTCCTGTCTTCTCTACTTCCTGTGGTATGGACTCGACGTCCAATTACCTGCTTGGACGTCAACCACTTGCTTGGACGTCAACCACTTCCTGGTTGATTTGAGGATACCACGCATACATTCTTAGCATGGCTACCTGATACACTATATTTAGTAGACAGGATAGTCGAGTAGTAGTTGAGGTGTTTGACTCCCAGCTGAAAGGTTCTGGGTTTAATCCCCAATGTTGACCCCCCTCTTGAGTAAAATGTAAGTGAATATGGACTAGGCTGGGCGATATGGAAAAATTACAAAAATGATGGGGAATCTTACACGATATCGATAAATATCACAATATGCTTATGAATACAACATACATACATACATACATACATACATACATAAGTGAAGTATATGGAAATGTATAGTATGTTATCGGGCTAAAACTAGTTTCCTTTCTCACTGACGTTTAAAACATCATATTTGAGGTCGATATCTTTATTTCATGACAATACAACACCCTTCAAAGACGATAAACAATAATATTGAATTATTGCCCAGCCCTAATATGGACCCTTTTACTTTTCAGGGACACAACAATACAGATCCACGTATCAGATATCCAACCCAAACGTAGCTAAAGTATTAGTATCCTATCAGTATCGAGGAAACATCCACAACAACAAACAACATATCAACCAAAGTTGTTGTTTGTGTTCAAAAGTCAAAGTCTGTAATGGAGAAAGAATACGATAAGTATAAATATTTACTCTTAGCCCAAAATATCTAATGTTGTGTATATCCTGTTCAGTAAAAGCAATAAATCAGTTTATTGCCGGTAAATACTGTTATAAGAGAGTATTTACACAATGGGTCTCGGCAGTGGAAAAGTGATACGGTTGTAAACGTACTTTCCTCTCGCCCAATGCTTGGGGATCAAGCACCCAGGGGGCGAGGGAGGTAGCCCAGCAGGGAGAGAGGATTACAAAGAGATCTTCTCTAATGGGACCATCTGCTTCCAAACAGACTTTCATTTTACTGCCAGTGATCATCTGGAGGGCTGATATACAGGAAGAGGAGGAGGAGGAGGCTGTGACGCTGGTCAAATGTGACATTGATTTAGATCGAGGGCAGGTTGTGTAAGGTGACGAAATACAATGTGGGTTGTAGGAAGGAAAGGGAAAAAAACGACGAAATTGATGGTGGAGAAAGAAATGTTGTTATTCATTCACAGAGTCACTTCCTGATTGGATGTCATAGTGCTTTGGTTAAAAACAAAAGTCACTCTCTCTCTCTCTCTCTCTCTCTCTCTCTCTCTCTCTCTCTCTCTCTCACACAGATAATTAGCTGGGGCACAACAGCATGTAAATGAGGGGACGAGGGGGTGTGGTGGTTGCGACCAGATGGAGAATAGCTCTGCACTCAACTTATTCTCAGAGGTTATGACCCCTGGAGGCCCCCAGGACAAATGAAGTGTGCCACAACACAAATGAGGTGGAGGTGGGGGTTAGGGGTCGTTCTCAGGGGCCAGGTGCTCTGGGTCAACCCTATCCCCCCCCCACCCCTGCCCACTACTACGTCACAATGAACATAATGTGTGTCCTGGACAAGAGAGGTACATGTATGAGAGAAAGTGTGAGAAATAGACAGTGGAAGTGATATGAAGAAGAGGAAAATTATTTAATTTTTAAAGGAATAAATACGTAAATAAATGGCTACAGTTCATTGGTTTGACAGTTGATCATGACTTCATTTACATCAAAAAGAGTTGTGTAGATTGAGTCCTCATGAAATGGAAACAATACATTCCCATTACATCAGATGTGTGAGCACTAAGCAGCTATACACAATTAACCTATTTTCTTTTGCATCGCCATGTTATACACCATGAACATATGAAACAGCGACAGTTAGATTTGATAGTTGTAATCCAATTTCGATAACTTTAAAAGTCAATATAGTGTGTTTTTAAGGACCATCATTTGGCAGGTCGCCCACAGAATGCAATGCATAATTTATCTCCTGTGAACAATAATTGACATCTAAACTGGATCTGGATCGACTTGGCTTGGATTTACACATGAAATAACGTGTAATCTGGTCACATTTCGACGTTATTTAAGGTGACCCCGCATCGCCAAATAAGTACTATTTATGCTTCTGATGCAATACCTAGCGGAAGAATAAAACCCCACTGAAAGCAGGACGGCAGAGGTTTGCCTTGTTGCCTGGATACGGACAAGGTGGGAGGCGCCCCAAAGACAACACCCCCCCCTCCCCCCGCCCCGCCCCCTTCGGCGGCGCGAGTGAAACCGCGATTCAACCGGACGCCATGTTGGCCCCGCCCGCCGCCGCCGCCGCCACCGCCTCGCACGGGACGACTCTTCCTGCCGGAGCCGGAATGGCGGTCGGTTTCCTCGACGCCGTCGAATGAAAAAAAAAAAAAAAAAAACACACACACACACACAGCGCCATTCGCGTCGGCGTCCATGATATACGTGATGTCACTGCAGCGGATTCCGGAGCTCGAGCTCGGAACGGCAGCGGGAGAGAAGTAACCGCTCCCCCCCCCTCCCCCCCCCCCCGGCTCCGCTTTTACTTCAACTAACGGCACGGTAGGTGTGTGTGTGTGTGTGTTGGGGGAAACAAAATCAACCGTCGACCGTTACAAATGTCACGTTGGGGGCACATTGAGTTGGATAATCGGTGTGTTTTGTGGACGAATACGGCGCCATGGTTTAGCATGGGGGAGGAGGGGGGGAGAATGACAGTCCCCGGCGATCGCCCGCCGCTCCTCCTCCTCCGGATCACTCACAACAACAACTGGCCAAGTGCCGTCCATTTAGGCCGGCCTTGTTCCTCCTTTTTAATGAACGCCATGTCGGAGCCGCGGTTTGCGACAAAAAATACCGTTTTGTTTACGGTTCGCCATGTTTCGCTAACTTGCGACAGTTTAAAGGGGGGGGGACACTGTGTGTGTGTTCGAATTTCTCCATAGCTTCGCCTCACCTGCTCTCTCACGCGCAGACTACGCAACCGCAGACGAGCGTCGTAGTTACGAAAAAACACCACAAAAAAACAACCCCAAAAACGTTGGAATTCGTGACGTCGGTTTTGACGGTTTCTTTTTTTTTTTAACGGTTCTGGTCTCGCCGGCGAACGGTAGCCTCGATCAGCTGTCAATCAAAACGGGCGGCGGTATGAAGTGAAGTGGAGGGGGGGGAGAGAAGTTACGAGCTAACTTGGCGTTAGCGTAAAGGTCGGCTGTCCTAAGGCTAACCTTGCAGAACCGACCGACCGACCGTTGATCGACGACGGCGGCCTGCGGCTCGGGGGACGTCGTGTTCACTCACTCACTCACTCGTTCATTGACGGGAGATACGGGAGTATCGTGTATAGCATTCGCGGCTAACGGTGCGACAGCTAGCCCCAACCGCACTTCACGTATACACCGACGCGGTGCACGTGAAGTGCGTTGGTTCGGTTCTGACGGTATAGCTAGTAGCTGCCGGGACCGGTGGTGTTGGTCCGTGTGTGTCTGTGCGTTGCGTTCATGTCATGGCCCAGCGTGACGGGCAGAGCAGCTGATCGCACTGTAGTCACCTGGTAGGACAGAAGTCAGCCATATCTAGTGGCCGTGAGTCTGTCATTCGGTTCTGGTGGGTTTTCTCCCTAACGAACCCGTTTTGTCAGCCCCGGTTCGGTCGTTGAACCGACACGGCGGGGTATTTAGGCCTAGCTCAGGTCTCTCTTTTTAAGCGGAGCTTTAGCTGAGCTTTTTTGGACGACTTTGAACGGGCAGCGCATACCCGTGCCGCCGTTGAGTGACACACGGGCCAGCCAATCATACCGGCACGGCCTCCATTTGCTCCTCACGCTGCGTCTGTAATCCTCCGCTGGCAAATGAAACGCATGCATTTGACAGCAAGCGTCCGTTTGACTGCCTATTGCTTAGTCAGTGGTGTCACTCACCGCACTTACATAAGCACGGATGAGACCTATTTCTAACTTGAATGGACTACCTAAAAGGCCATTGGAAAAGTCTAGGTTTATTTCGTTGGGTACTTTTGCTTGTGGTTACTACAGAAGTATGATACAATTTTTCTATGTACTATAGTTGGGTTTTAATTGGCTGCTAGTTGGCAGTCTTTCTGTACCAATGAGCTGCGAAACTGAAACAGCCCTACTGTATCTGTCTGCTTGTAATGCATGACATAAGCCTACATTAGTTTTTTATGACGTGATCACTTTTCATATTATTGTTTGCCCAACTCCAATACCTGATAACATAAAAGGCCAGCACCAAAACAAAGTTTAGTTTAACATTCAAATGTGCAACAGATTTGTATTTAATTTCAATGTGTACAAATCCTGTATCTTGCTGTTAAATGAGAATTTTATGCTTCCATTATTTTTTTTATAATTGAAAAAAATTAGGCCTCTCTTGATTACCTGGTAGGGAACTTTTTATTTTGTATTTTTAATAAAAACTAATGCGTGCTTGTCATTTCTCCACTTCCAGTTGTGCCAGTGAAGTAAGACTTGGCTCTAAGATGGACCCTTGCGACTGAGAGGCAAACACACCGTTGTGTTTTGCACAGCAGCTGATGTCTCCAATCAGCACAAGCCATGCCTGACGAGTAAAGTCTCCAGTTTGCTCAAAGCAATAAAAAAAAACAAGACGTGAAGAAAAACAAGAAAAAAAACCCCATCCTACATGTCACCCCATGTAGTGCCCCTCTGGTGCATCCTGCTGAAGTGACCCCCCCGCTCACCCACTCGACCCTTACCAACCCCTCACTCACCACCACCCTCCCCACCGCTCCGCAGTACCCAGCCGTCACCATGCCGCCCCAGCTGAGGATGACCAACACCTGAGAGCTCTCATGCGTCCCGTGAGCACCGATTCAGACGGTCCCGCTCCCCCCGAAGGCCTCTCCCGCCCCCGCTCCTTCCCCCAGTCGGGCCCCCCGCTACCCGGCTCCGACATGTCCCTGCGCCAGTCGCTGGGGCCGGTTCAGAGCTGGCTGGGCCAGGAGCTGGAGAAGTGTGGCATCGACGCCGTCGTCTACACCCGCTACGTCCTCAGCCTCCTCCTGCATGACAGCTACGACTACGACTTGCAGGACCAGGTGAGCGCCGCCGGGCCAAACGAGGCCATATATTTGCTACTTTCATTATGAATGAAAACACTGACTTATCATAAGTCGTCATATCGTAAGGTGCCATATATTTGCTACTTTCGTTTTTGTTATCACTATGCATGTGTTATTTTATTATGTAAGTGACCTTTGGCTTGTTTTCACCATACAGAATGACCATGTTATACTACACATTTCATAATAAAACACATGACTTATTCCAACTAGTTTCACATTGTGTTCAGCCCGTATTCATCATTGCAGGTGCCATATATTTGCTACTTTCTTTTGATTTATCACTACTGTATTTTTTTTTACTAGATGACCTTTACCATACAGAATTGCTATGTTGCACACATTAAAATGCTGCACGTTTAAGGGATAATGTACAGGGAGCCGGTCATTATTGTGAATTAAACCCTGACAGGGTGATGCAGGACCCCGACACAAATTATCCCACTTATTACACGGCTACTTACTAAAGAAATAAATCATTTGACACAATAAAAATAATTTCCCTATTGTGGGATTAATAAAGGAAATATTCTTCTTCAAAATATAACAAAAACATTTTTTATTTTTTTTTAGAACTTATTTTATTGCTTCCGCTGCAATGCTGATTCTATGGTTGGAAATAGCATCCATAGCAACAGTCTGTTGTTCATAGCAGCGGTCTGCTATTCAGGAATAACAGACTGTAGAATGCTGTAATTGACCAGTCAGAATAGAGTATTCAACAAAGCTGTGTAATAAATGATAATAAAACCCCTTTCACTTATTCTAGGTTGGTGTACACAGCCCCTTATTCCTCATCAAATCAGATCTGTTAAGTTTACAGTTATTTACAGTTGTCTGTCTGCTTTCTTTTTGTACTGTTTCTGTACACACTGTTTCTTTGTAAGGGAACTGCAAATCAAACACAACACAAAACAGATGTATTGAATGTCCTGAATGTTGTTGACTGGCTCTGTGTGCTCCCTCTCACCACCACCAGGAGAATGACATCTTCCTGGGCTGGGAGAAGGGGGCTGGGAAGAAGTGGGGCAAGAGCAAGAGGAAGGGAGGGACGGACCTGAGTCTGGAGGAGATGAAGAAGCAAGCCGCCGTGCAGTGTCTGCGTTCTGCATCTGATGAGGTCAGCCTCCTATCAATATATTAATTATATAGCCATTGATATTTAAAGGCAAACACATGGCCGTTCACATCATTGTTACTGTAAAGGCAAAAATAAACATTTTTGTCACAATTACTTGTTTTTCTAAGTTAACTTATTTTATGGTGAAGTTGGCAAGTATCATTGGCCATTGCATGGTATCGCCGCGATACCCTCCTCTCTATGCTGGGTATGGAATGTATACCTTGCTAAATATAAGGCTGAACCTACTGTGGGTTTCGGCTGCGAGTGGACACATCTTGATGTCACTATTTTTTAAAATCTATTTTACCTGATGTATTTATAAATTAATCATGTTTATGGTATTGGTTTTGGTATTGTAATGTGTGTGTGTGTTTGTATGCAGTCACGGACACATGCACTAGTCCTCATAGCATTTGTACCATTTTTTAGCTTTCCTCCCCCCCTTTCTGACTTCCTAACTGACAAGGTTATACTAAGGTCAAAAGTATACTATGCATGTATCCAACGAGGAACAGAAAAAAAATCACTGTAGTCAATGACCTTGTAGGGGATGTAATCAAACTGTAAACAGGTGCAACCAGGAGTTGAACCAGGAAGTCATTGTCAAATCATTATGTCCAACGCCCCCCTCCCTCACCCCATATTAAAAACTACTGAACACAGGGGGGTTTTCCTACATGCTACGCTACGAGGCCGGTCAGTAGCATGGAGCGAGAGAGACGCCATGGTGCCTGAGGGTGTGAGTAGAGAGGAGGACGGTGGGGGGAAGGGTCTGAGAGGCAGAGTGAGAGTGAGCTCCTCTCTCCGGTACTCTGCGGTCTATTTTCTAACCAGCACGCGCTGCACGGGATTGCAGCCGCAGAGCCGCTTGGTGTCAGCTGATCGGCATTAGCACAATGATACAAGAGGGAGCGCGGCAGCAGCGCAGCGAACTTTTCTTCTGTTCCGTTAGCCCGGTGACATGGTAAGCAACTGATTCCCGAATGGTGACCGGGAACAGGAGATGCATGTGCTGGGAAGTTGTTGCTGCATTAGTCCAAGTGGTGGTTCTGGTTTTGACTGAAGACTCTAGACTCTGGCAGAGAGCTGAGCATGTGTCTGCCTTAGTTCCTGGTAACCGTGTTTGGTTTACATGGAAAGGGAAGGTTGTGTTCCTTTCACGTTTGTTAAAGGAGAGTAGTTGGGGAGGCGCACATGTTTATGATGATGTCACATAATGATTATCGAGTATGTGTTGGACTAGTTCCGATAGCTGAATTTAGATACTGTGACAGACTGGAAATTGCTTAATGTTTCACAACTCGGCGAGCTTGACTCATCAAGCTTTTCATGTGTTGTTGACAGAGTTAAAAAACTGAATAACAACAAAGTTATTCAGTTCCAGTTATGTTAAACATTTAATGTGGGTCCTCATTGATAAAAAGCAGACTGTAGCTTCATAAGCAGCTATCATCTCATGAGAAAGATCTAGCCTTAGGTCAATATTGTTTGTAATCTATAGAGGTGGGTTGCATTTTCTTTTAGCATCGCATCACAAGATGCCAAGGTGGGCTGTTGTGATTTGTCAGCATCTATGAAAACACACTAAATGCGTAGATATTCTGAGTTACAGCGTTGACTATTGGACTGTTGGTGTAACTCTTGGATCTGATGCGTGTAAACACCTTTCTTTAAGCACACTGAAGCTAAACTACCATATGATGTATATGTGCATTATGTCTAACCTGGGACACAAAAAAACAGCATTGAAACAAGAGACTGAGCTTCTTATCCTCAACCTTTACCTGAAACAAGTTTGTTGAGCAAGAGCGAGGCAAAGGGAAGTAAACAAACCCTGGGGCACGCATGCTTCCCCTGTACTTTGATTATTCCAGAATAGTACTTAACAGAAGAAGGCCTTTGGCGTGAGGTGAGGACACATGCTTGGTATGTCGTAGCGATGCGTTCTGCTGACTGGAGCAACAGGCACACAGCTTATTGTGACTTTTAAAGTCCTTTGGCCGGTTTTTAATAGGAGGAAGTTGGCAGTTTGATAAGCACTGAATCACCTCAGCTTTATACTGTGCTGTCATTTTGTTTCCGTAACAAAGTGGCCTTGTGGAATATGTTTTACAAATAACAGTGAAATCTGTCAAATTGTGTTAATGGAAAACTGAATCTTTTTTTGAATATGAACAAAATGTGTCTTGGGGCAGTCTGGTGTCTTTTGAGACTGGTCTACATAGGAGTGGTTCTGTATGCTTTGGGCTGAGGACCTGCAGGCTTCACATCCTTTTGTTTTCACTTTCACTTTATTCATCAAGTGAAGGTTTGGGGTCATACAAATGCTAGGGGTGTGACAAAATATCGCAAAATGAAAACATCACAATATGCATTGTGGAGCTTAAGAAATGCATCGCGAAACGAACATGACTCATTTACTTCACATTAATATAAACAGGTATCTGCATATGAATGCAGAATCTGTAGGCAAAGGGACAAGACTTTGGTATCGGAAGCGTTCTGGTTTCCGTTTCTAGTTTCGAGTAGTATTGACCAATCACGTTTGAGTGGGCTTTGGTCGCATCCGGGTAAACAGTCCGTGTGGAGAACAAAAGAGGCGGAACGCATTGACCGAAATGCAATCTGGGAACCCATAATAACTACGTGTGGAAAGGCCTCTTGTGACCCGTTCATAGACGTCATTTCTTAACTCCAACTCCGTTCACGTGTTTCAACTTAATCAGGCTGTAAACAATGGCCAGCGCACGGAAGAGGAAGTATTGGCCCGGATATCTGCTGGCTACACCGGACGCCCAGAAATATTGGCCATTGCCCCTAGAGACTAAATCGTCGTTAGACGGTAGCCGATGGGGTTCCGAGATTGACTTCACATAACCACATTCATCATACCTTTTGTGCACTAGAGGGTGCCATCAACAGAGTTGATTAGTTGCCTACAGTAGTATTGTCAGTATCAACATGACAGCAAGGTTGAGATGGAGGATGCTCAATCTAATTTTAGCCTGAAAATGTTTATGCTAATTAACAGTCCGAAAGTCCCCTGCAGTGGAAAACACTAGCTTTATGTTGATTTATTTTGGTATGTTTTCTATTTAAGTGCAGAATAAAATGCACTAGACTCGAAACAGGTAATCAGTCTGAAAGGGACTGGTAAACACTAGCTTTTTGTTGATATTTTTTGTATTTCTAATTAAATTTCATAGTTCACTGTTATTTTAACTATTGTTTTATACCTCAGCCATACTTTGTGGTAAACATTGTCCACGTAGTACTAGGGCTGCCCCCTAATTGTCGACTAGTCGATTAGTCGATTGGAAGAGGTTTAGTCGATGTAGTTTTCATTAGTCGCTTAGTTGCGCAAAAAGTAAGACTACAAATATATTTTTAAATAAATAAAAATAAACGCAACAAGTGTTGCAAACGAATACAACATTAAACATCCTGGTCGATTTGCTTTGATTATCTCTTCTTCTTTGTTGAATGAGTGCATTGCTGCCTCCCGCCAAGCATTTTGTCGCTGCCTAATGGCGTATATTATTATGTTATTTTTCGAGCGGAAATGAAAAGCCCATAGAGATATACTAGAGAGCGTCAAACATCTTGGTCGGTTTAGTTTGCCTGAGACACGGCAAGGAATAGACTCAGTCAGTATGGTTTTGATTTCGTCATCTTCTACAACAATGTATTTGGTCTTCAAACGGATATGATGTACGTGTTTATTAGAGCGGGAAAGTGAGATGCGATCATGTGGAGATGCATGTTCACGCCAGGTGTGAACTGACGTACTTAGAGCTGTCCACTTGTGATCTGATCAACCAAGACGCATGTTAATGGCAGGTGTGAAGAGGGTTACACCTGGGTTAACCCTAACCCTAACCTAACCTAACCTGATGGAGAGCCGTCCACATGCACCGGACACGAAAATATGAACCACATTGTTTCCATTTGTTTTTGACAAACGTCAATGTCTATTTCAATTGCTTGCTTTTAAATAATGTGTGCAGTTATATGGTGCATAAATAAAATTAACAACATGTTCAATGTCTCCATTCTGGTTGTTCCGACAACATTCAGAACCGCTTGTCCATGCCGTTAATAGGCAGCCTGCTTCGTGCGTGTGCTTTAAAAATGATATATTTTTAAGGCTCATTATTACGGTTTTGTATTATCTGTAAAGTAACACAATGTTAAGTGTTTCTTTTCTAACACTCTCCCTCACCCTTAACTCAAACCATTTTCTGATGCCCCCCAAAAAAAATACATTAAAAGTGTGACGATTAGTCGACTATCGGCTTGAAATGGCGACTAAAGGCGTGTTCACACCTAGCGTTTTTTGTGATAGGGAAAAGTTGAGCCGACCGCTTTTTCAACAAAAAAAAAGCTGGCAGCACTTTTTGTCCTAAAAGTGCCGAGAGCGTTTTTTCTATCACCTAGCAACGAACCAACCCACTCTAGACCCCGACGTTACTCGCCTACTACGTATCTACAAAATGGCAGATCGGGAGGATCAGCCCGATCTGCTTCCATATGGACTCTTTGTGGTGGGTGTTGTGGTAGAGCCTATTAGACATGTCGTAGATCTCGACATGTAATTAAAACTATCAATCGCTCCACCTAGGTTTGGGAGATGTCCCTTAAATTGGCAGTTGACGATGTTTACAGTAAAACATCGTGATGGACGACTTTATTTAAAAGCAATCAAATGGAAAACATGTTTGTTTGTATTTTGGTGTCCGGTGCGTGTGGATGTGCGGCTCCTTCGGCGGAGCGGTTCATGTTAATAGCGGAGTCCGGGAGGGTTCACCTTCACGGCGTAGTTACTAGGGATGTGCGACTATCGTTTTAAAAAATACTAAAGTGTTTTTTAAAGTTAGAAAGATATTAGATATTCAACCGATATTCACGCTCCGAATTACAGTGATCAGACACGGGGAACTAAAGCCTGCGATCACCGGTATGAGTCCCGTGTGTCTAGCAGTGTCTACCTGCCTAGGTGTCTACCTGCCCAGGTGTATTGGTCAGTATGCCTGCAGCGATTAGTTAAATCAAGGCTTGTTGCGACCACAGATGTATTCGGTTTGCGATGCTCATGCCTTCTTATTTTTATGTTTTACTTTTTGCTCGGCTAATGAAAACGTATTCGACTAAGCCTCCGTCGATCGACTAAGCCGACTATTAGGGGGCAGCCCTAGTTAACTTACAGCACTTTATATGGACCATTAGTTATATTTTCAATGTATTTACAGAGCAATCCCTGCAAAGTTTTTAGGTAATAACTATAGAAGAGACTATAGGATTAGTGTATGTCGGACGAGGGGGGCGTGGCATCACGATGGTGGCTCTCCATCATGATGTCAGTCAGCCATCACGATGGACGATGACATCGTCCATCGGCACAACCCTAGCTCCACCGGCACTTTCCCCGAGTGATTTGTCCTGCCATTGTTTCTTGTTTTGACAGTTGAGAGTTTCCTTCGTGACGAAGTGTCAATGTTCCGCTTGTGATTGGTCAGTTGTCAAAAAAGCACCTGACGTCAGGCGCTTTTTTTTCTGACAGTTGAACTTTTTTCAACTTTTTTTTACGCTCGGTGCGGGAGAAGAAAACGCAGAGAGAGGCGTTTAAAAAAACGCCAGGGGGCGTTTTCCAAAAGCGCTCTGCTACATAGGAATACAATGTAAAAAGAGCGCTGGCAGAAAAAAAAAAAACGCCAGGTGTGAACACGCCGTAAGAGTCGACTAAGAAAATCTTTAGTCGGAGGCAGCCCTACGTAGTACATTGTCTTCATTTGAACTTCGTTTTTTTAATATTGTGACTATATCATATCGTGAAACCGATATCGCATATCGTATTGTGCATTTAGTGAATTGTCATACCCCTAATAAATACTATTAATTTTACTTTCATATTTGTTCAGTTATCTACATTGTAGTCTAGATGCCAGCTGATGCTCACTTGCCTTTTAATTATGAACATTTCATGCTTAACTTGACTTATTGTTATTCAAAATTGACCTCCATTTTACTTTGATATGAGTTTTACCAAATTAACAACATGACACTGTTGTGGTTGTTATTCTCAGAACTCTGGAATTGAGAGCCTGGTTGAAGAGCTTTGCTCCAAGCTCAAGGACATCCAGAACCAACAGAAAGGTTTGGTTAATTTCCATTTGCATTAAATTTACAATCTTCATTCTTAGAACCGCAGCTAACAGTGTAATTCCTCTTGTATGCAACTTGAACATAAATGTCTTCACAGAAGCAAAACAGATCAGAAAGAAATCAGATGGTTCCCAGTCTCCTGAACGAGCAGAGTCCCCCTCTTCAAAGGACCAGGTGGAAATGTAAGCTGCACAATGTTCACTGTGTATCTCCAAAATATTCTTGCTCATATCCACAGTACCTTTTTTTGTATTAATCTTTTGATTTCTTTGTTGTGGTTACAGGTATTATGAAGCCTTCCCTCCTTTGTCCGAGAAACCTGTTTGTCTGCAAGAGATCATGACGGTGTGGAACAAGGCTAAGGCCTGCGCCTACTTGAGTTCTTCCTCCTCTGCAGCCCCGCAGACCAGCACGGACACCTCTTCTCCAAAAGATTGTAACAGCGAGGGTGAGGCAACTAAGGAGAGAAGTCTCGAGCCAGGTGCCACCACCACCACCACCACCACCACCACCGAGAGACCTCAGCAGCGTCAAAAGGAAAACCGATACCATGGGAGCGCACCAGCAGAGGAAAGACCTGCTGTCCACTCGAAGAGGCCCACGAGGCACCGAGCAGAGGGGAAGCACCGTCCCCGCTCCTGGTCCACTGGCTCTAGCGAGGCGGGCTCAAGCTCAAGCGGGAACCAAGGTGACTCGAAATTGTCCAGCAACAAAGCAGTCAGAACCAGGCACAAGTCCAGAGAGGCGGGGAAGCCTAAGAGAGGGCGCAATAGCGGGCAGTTCAAGTTGACCGCCAAGATCATCGATAGAGAGGAACGAAGGAATGCAGGAGGAGGAGGCGGAGTTGGAGGCGGCCCTGTCAAACAACCACAGCTTTACAGAAAGGGCAAGAGACCGCTGAAGGAGATCCGTAAAGATCCGAGCTGGGCGGAGGCTAAAGAGTCCGTCCTTGAGGCCAGGAACAAAAAAGAGTACATGGAGGAGCCCCTTTGGTACACCGAGCCCATCACAGAGTATTTTGTACCTTTCAGCAGCAAACACAGCAAGCTGGAGACAAAGTACCGGAGCAACGCTGAATCCATGGAAAACTTTTCCCTGTCCGCAGACATGGAGAGGCTGCCGGAGGGCATCCAGGGAATCTGCATTGCCAACGAGAGCTACCAGAGGGCCTACCTGGCAGCGGGCTCCTTCATAGACGGCCACTTTGTGGAGGGGCCGGACGGAGTGGAAGACGAAGCAGACGACCTCGCCGGGAACTCTTGCTGCCCTCAGCCAGAGGACGGTGGAGATTTAGATGACAAGCATCTGTCCGAATTTACTCACTTCTATGAAGTTGACATATACCAATCCATATTGGATACGAGTGCCTCAGACTCCATACAAGAGAGTCGGATCCTGAACATGATTCGACAAAAAAGCAAAGAGCAAAGAGACATTGAGGCGGAATGTTGTTTAGTATTAGATGGCCTTGAGCTGAGAGGGGAAAGTGCAATAAGGGCAGAAGCGCAGAAGGCATCGGAGTCCGTCGGTTTCCTAATGCAGGATCTCGACCACATGGCGCAAATCTGGGGGAGTTACTCCCCCTCCAGTTCCGAGGACGTAGAGGGAGAGAGCTTTGTAGATACTCCCATTCGGCTATCGCCTCTCCTGGACAGCGTGTCCTTCACCCTGAGCATGCTGAACCCAGAGGAGCCCCATCTCCCCGAAGTCCCCGGGGACCCACCTGCGCTCAACTCCTCCTGCTTCTCGCTCTTTGAGCTGCAGTACGATAGCCCCACCGTCCCCTTCCCCTGCGACTCACTCGCCGTTGGTCACGAAAACAACACGGATTCAAGTAGCTGTCTCGACCCACATTCTAATAAACAGTCTCGTTTGCTAATATGGACCAAAAACAGTGCCTTTGACGAAACAGAACAGAACTGTTCCAACCTTTCGACGCGAACGTGTAGTCCATGGTCGCACTCTGAGGAGACGCGTTCAGACAACGAGCAAGGGAATGTACAAATGGAGGACCCTGCTCAGATTTGCAACGAAGAAATTAACTGTATTATCCCCCCAATTTCTGGTACCTACCTAGAGGAGGAAATCCTGGAGTTTTTGCAGGAAGATACCGGTCGAAAGTGTGAGGAGAGCAACATTAGCACACCGTTGAGTCAAACTTTCACTAAGAAATCTAAATTGGAGTCAATTTGTGGCATAGCTTTGGAGGAGGACGATAGCACGCAGTACAACAGTGGCATATATTCCGACAGCACAAACCAACAGAGTGACGATTACAGCTCAGGGATAATTAAGGACATTTGGACCGCTATCGGAGAGGGCGATTCTTTGGCGTCGCAGCAAGGAGCCGAGAAGCCAAGCCAAGGCCTGCTTTTGGACAGTCCAAGCGGTTACTGCAGCAGCTGTGTGGAGGTCCAGGCAAAAGTGAGTCCCATTCAGGGCCCCCCGGAGAAAGCGGTGCAGCGTTCTGAGTATCACCTGTGGGAGGGCAAAAATGAAGAGCAGGTCTGCCTGGTCAAGAATAAGCTCCCTAAGGCCGACGGTGCCGGGGACTACATGACTCCGTCCAAGCCCTGGGACATGACCTCGGACAAGGAGAGCACGTCGTTCATTCTAGGAGGGGTGTACGGAGAGCTGAAAACGTTGAGTGGAGACAAGAACTGGGCGGTGGTACCGCCCAGTGAAGCCCAGGGCAGCCTGCTGCAGTGTGCGGCGGCGGCAGCTTCGGCCTCCGGCTCGGACATGGTGACCGTCTCTGGCGCGGATGTGTTCATGAACGCCAGCAGTCGCTTTGCGCCTGGGCACAGGCCCCTGTGGAGGCCCCTGGTGTCGTTTGGGCAGGGTGACCACCAGGCCATCAGGGGAGGAGGTGGAGAGGGATTGAATAAGGGATTTTCTTTCATCTTCCATGAAGATTTACTTGGGTCCTATGGAGGCTTCCGCAGCAAGGAGCAAGACCTAGAATACCCGTTTGCATCCATCAACCTGACCAACCCCTTCTCCCAGGTCCTCCACGTCGAGTGTTCTTTCGAGCCTGAGGACATGGCCTCTTTCAGCCCGGGGTTCAAACCCAAGTCCATACTCTGCTCGGATTCAGAGAGCGAAGCCCTCCAACCGCGGATATACGGCATCAACCGGACGCAGTACAGGGCCATCCGCATATCCCCCAGGACCCACTTCCGGCCGATATCCGCCTCCGACCTGTCTCCCGCCGGGGGTAGTGACTCCGAGGCCGAGTCCGAAAAAGAGGAGATAAGCTTTCCCGTCCCGCCACCGGTGGACGTCTTTGAAGACCCGCAGGCGGACCTCAAACCTCTGGAAGAGGACGCAGAGTGCGAGGGTCCTTACTATGGCAAGTCAGAACTGGAATCTGGGAAGTTCCTGCCCAGGTTAAAGAAGTCTGGCATGGAGAAGAGTGCCCAGACCTCTCTGGATTCTCAGGAGGGCTCCGGCACCCTCCTGCCCATCGCCGAGCAGGAAGTCTGCCTCGACTGCAAGAAGGCGGCAGCTTTGACGATTGCGAGTGAACGTGTCGACGTCCCGCTCAGCAAGATCGACAAGGAGGCTCCTTGTGGGGAAAAAGATTCCTGCTTAAGTGCATTGGCAGATCAAGTGCATGGGATCGCCTACGACCTCATCAAAGATAAACCAGAGGTAAGAAGTGTCAGCCAATCAGAGGAACTAATTTTTATTGAGCATGCAAGACTTGTTAAAAAAATAAGGTTACCATGCACATTTGAACAACCAATGCTCACTGCTTTAATGAGCAGTGAAATTGTCCCTTATTTCCTCAGTCACAGTGGTGTGAACAGCAAGCTAACTGTGTATTTTTTGGGGGGGTTTTCAGTTCCCTCTGTTGAGCATAAGTGGACAGGGAGGAACCAGCACCCAGCAGGATGACTGCTGGTGGCAAAACACGCTCTGCTCCCCTCTTTTCCCTGGATCTCAGTGTACAGGTACTGACTCATAACATTTAGATGTACTGTACGTTTATATTCACTTACATTTCCCAATTAAATCTAAATATATGGAAAACTAATTATTAATGTGAACGGTGATGCTCATCCAATGTAGTATTTGTGCGAATTACTTTTTTTTTTTTTTCCCCCTTCCATAATCTGTCAGATGATTTTGGTCATCTTGGAGGACTCACTGTAGTATAAAGCCATTCAATGGCTTGCATTTCCACTGCAGTTATCTGACTGTGTTTTCTACTCCTTCAACAGGGAGCAGCAACATTTGAATACTCCGGTTTTACAGGGGACGCCTGTTGCAAGAGAGGAAGCGTCTTCCTCGCTGGTGACTGGACCTCCACCAGCAAAAGATTCGGGGGGAGGGGGGGGAGGATTTTGTCGTATTGGAACGCCTCACTGAAGGCTCTAAAGAGACCTCCCCCCTCCTACCCTCCCTCCTCACTTCACACACCAACCTTATCCTGCTGATTTCCTTTTTATGTTAAACCTTGTGTAATCAACAATCAGATTGACAAAACAAATAAATATATCTATATATATATATATATATCTATATATATATAGATATATATATATCTATATATACACACAAAAAGTGAGCAAAAATGGGAAAACGAAAAAAAAAAAACAAGTGTTCGTGTCTTTGCTCCATGTGCAGACATGCAAATTTTTTTTTTTAAAGAAATGTTTTAGTTGGATTTTTTTTTTTCTTTCTGTACTTTGGTCTTTACCCAAGACTTACAGTTAGGTATTAGTGGGGGGGAAACAAAAACAAATCTTCTGTTCTGCCCTGGTCACTTCTTCACCTTTTTTTTGTTTTTATTTATTTTTTATTTTTTTGCTTTTGAGCTTAGATACCACTTCGGTGGTGTCCGGCTGGATGTGCATGTGTTTTCGTCTCAAATAGTCTCACTCCTTGTTTCTAAGCGTGGCCTATAGGGACCTAACTGAGGGCGGTTTAACGATGTGTAAAAAAGAAACCCTGATGCTTGGGCATCATTTCATGTTTTAATCCCGTCCTGTTCCGAAACTTTACATCTAAAAATGATGATGTGGGGGGGGGGGGGGGGGGCGAGTTTGAGAAATAGCTTGGATGCTTTTCTGAATGAAGTAGCGTGTGGGCGGTTTTTTTTTGGGGGGGGGGGGTGAAATCTGAATGCCCCCCCCCAAGTGTGCAAAATTGTTCTGCAATGTCAAGTCATTTTTTTTGTTGTTGTAATGGCGACTGTCAACAACACCACAGGGAATCAGGAGATGGGGGGGCGGGTGGGGGTGGGGGGGGGATACATGTCTGCACCTGTGTGCTGAAATCTCTTTATTTTCCTCTCCTGTGGGATTAAAAAGAATTGGTGCTATGATTATAAAAAATATATATATATATTTTGTTGAGTAGATGATATAGCCAGATTTTGTTCAGTCCAGACAGTTGAATGCTTTAATATCGGTATATCGGAAAGTTGTGGGAGGGGGGAAAAAAACAAACATTTTTGGCTGTTCTTGGAATTTGCTTAACAAGGTTTGTGTTTTTTTTTTTCCTTTTTGCGATTACTTTTAACCTCTCTTTCTCTGGAGGCCTGTAACAGATACTGAAACACATGCGTGTGGAGACGCTTCCCTTGTGCAAAGTTTAACAACATTTAACAAAGTTTAGCGTTTTCACTTGTCAGTAGAACTCCAGCTAAAAAAAAGATATATACAATTTTGAATGGTAGGAACAAAACAAAAAAAAGACAACAATTACACTAAGATACAAATGCTTTTTTTTCTTTATTGAAGTGTTTTTCCTCAATTTTATTTTTGGTTCACAATATTGTTCAAATATCCAGCAGTGTCACTGTGTGTGCGCGTGTGTGTGTCTGTACGTTTGCATTGAGCTTGTTACACTAGTTTGAACAATTGGTGTGCTCAGACTTTATCTCAGAGAACAGAGTGTATGCTAAACATACATTTTCAAAAATGCAAATCATTTGTTTTCCCCAATTAGTTCAACACCTGTGTTTCATAAAAGCCCTAAAATGGGTGGTTGGATTGATCATTTTTGTGGCCTGTGCATTGAAGATTAAATTTTTAGTTAATGCACCTGCAAATAATCGCTTTTATTTTTATTTTGTGCATGTGTTTTAAGCTCTGCAGTGGATTAGTCTCTGCTTCTCCCTGTTTAACTGTTGAAGGGATTGGGGAGAAACTCTCGCACTGCACTCTACCTTTTTTAAGCACAGATTACGAGAAAACCCATCATCAAATTGTTTGTAGTGGTCGAGCAGTGCGACCGTCTTCTGTGTGTGTGCAGAGACCTGCTGTAGTGAACTGAGGCAGGTCGATGTCTGCACCGCTGTGGGCGTGGCTTCACAAACGGCTTCTCTGATTGGACAGCTTGAGTTCTAATGCTGAGACATGCATTCATTCAAGGAATGCATGTCCCAAGCAACATGTATCGTTTTGGGTTCACCATTGGGTGATGAACGCAGATGTTTAGTGGCAAGGACTCTGAATTCAGGGGCTTATTTTGATTCTCTTGACAGTCATAAAACTCAGGAAATTGTTTCAAAAAGGCAAACGACACAAATTGCACTCGCATCAGTGAGTGTGTAAAAGGAAAAAAAAGGATTTTAGAGCAGAGATTATCGACACTTCCAACTAGTTGACTGTCAAAAAAAGTAATGATTAAATGCTAGGTTTTTAGGGGCAACCAAGCCACCGTAGGACGCATAAGCAATGTGGGGGGTATTTCCAGGACCCTCAGTCCTATGCAATACCTTTGCGCATGTAAACTTTAACATTTAGGATATGGAGAAATCTTACAGCTTGCATGTGAATTACTTTTTGAGTGAGAGGGATGGCTGACATGAATTGCGCATTTTGTCTTTAAAAAACAAAACTAAAAGCAGCATGCCAACATTACACTCCATTTATTTATGTTGGATTTAGGTTTTTTAAAAAAAAAAGAAAAATAATTGAAAATCAATTAAAAACATGTGACTGTGTCCATGAGTGTGTGTGTGTGCGTGTGCGCGTGTGTGTGTGTATGTGGGCGTGTGTTTGTCTGTAGAAAAAGTTAAGTCACAAAAAAGCACTTACCTGGGGCGTTGGAAATCGGTGCATCCTTTATATTCTTCCATTTCTGGGCTGCTTCAAAACCAATAAACAGAAACCTTGATTGGAGAATGCATTTGGAACCACACTGGGTTTGACTGCGCTGTGGTGCAGGAACAAAGCCAGCACTGAAAACATCCATCTTTTCATCCCCCAAAACCCATGCCCTTCAACTTCTATTACACTCTTCCATAGTCTCCCCCAAAACCTCATCAGTCCCGAAGTAGACGTGTTGTTCGGATTTCATGTTCACACCAAGTAAAATTATTTGGTTTCATTGTGGAGTGTCTTTAACATCTAAATAAACAAATAAACCAGCCTTTTTATTTTGAAGCTCTTATTTTTTTATATTCCCCTTTTAAAATTGCTTGGAGAGAATGAGACACTAGAGGGCAGGGTGGTGCCACCTTCATATGAAAGCCTTGTTTTATTTCATTTTCTTTAGCTTCCTTTTTGTTGTTGCAGTAATGGGTCCTCCATTACATATCCGTGATACAGTCATGTATCTGTATATTTTGTAGTCTTGACTTCAGCAACTTGAGGGGGAAATGGGGTATTACATAATTACTGTGATACGGTCATGAATATCTGTAATAATGGGCTACTCCCACACCTATTAAGCGTTTGTTATTACAAAAAAAAAGTATAATTAAATACGGGTCCATTAAAAAAAATGTGCAAGTGAAGTGAAAGTCTGCCATCGCCACTCTTAACAATAAAAAAGAAAAGTGTCCTCCTTTACACCCCAAACACACTGGATCCGCCGTGTCTGGGATGACGAGGCGGACCGGCGGATTATTCGTACCTGCGGGGGAGCGACAGGTGAGCCCACCGACGACGGAGAGGCGCGCGCGCGGCTCTCATTACGCTGCACTCCCGAACTTTAATTCAAAATGGCGGCGGCTGGAGCACCGAGACAGGTAGGCTCTGCTGTGGATGGATGGACACAACACCACACCATTCAAACTTAACACAAGTGGTGTTGTTTTTATATATCGTGAATAGCGACGTGTTGCGACGTATTACGTTCGTAGTGGCGACGCCGAAAAAGAAAAGTCAGAATCGTACGACACACAAAAAAAACCCCCGATGACTTGGCGCCGCCGCTCGAGGAAGCGGCGCCAACCGCGTCGTCGGCGCACCGCGGCACCGCACGCGGTGCGAACTAGTGGAGAGTGACTTGTTGTTTCTGTACTCATCCGTAACTGGCTTGGCCTCTTGGTGGTGGTGGTGGTGGGGGGGTACCTGTTTATGGTGGGGGGTCTCACGCCTTGTGTCTCACCCTTTCTCTCTCTCTCTCTGTCTCTCACGGCAGCAGCGGCGGCGGCGGTGAACGCGGATCTCGCAGCGGCGGCGGCAGCGGCGGCGCGTCGTCATGGACCGGCCGTGCGGGGAGGCGGCCCACCTGTAGCAGCATGGCGCACACCAAGGACCCCCAGGACGGCCGCAGCAGCGGTAGGACCACCACGACGACGACGGGTCACTTTAAAAAAAACTCACCTATCGCGTTAGAGAGACGGAAGTTGGCGGGGGTTTTGTTTTTTGTTTTAGTTTGAGCCAAGAACCGAGGAGAACCGTGCGCGCGGGGATACGCGCACGCACATACATACACATGCATACATGTATACGCACACACACACACTCTGAGTAAGTGCACTATGCATTTACTTCTGCTCATATAAACTCATATAAAGATGCTTAGACACCATATCAACATAATCTATGCCCTTTGAAAAGCTGCTACTTTACATACAGGAAGGAACTGTACAGTGTGTGTGTATGTGTGTGTGCTTCCTGTTCCGTCTCTGTTTGTTTATGGTAAGATGGGCAAGGGGTGGGTGTGTGTGTGTGTGTGTGTGTGTGTCTGGACTCTGACATGAACATAATTGTATTTATCAGACAAGGCAATGACATTTATTTTTAGAGGTTCATTTGGAGGAAGGCTGCCTGCCAGTAAGGCTAATCCTCACAAAATATCCTTAAGAAGTCCTGTAAAAGTGATGTTGCATGTATCGAGTAGTAAATTACTTTAAACCCGAGACTGTCAGTGGGTGAAATGGCATACTGATGAAAATAAAAATAGGTTTTATTTTTTTGTGACTTTGTTTTCAGGGGTTATAGACTGGTTTCGGAAGGCAACAGCACTGCAGGGTTTTTTATATTTTATTTCCATCTAGTCATTTGTTCAGCGGTGTCATTTAGCCGATGCTTTGATGCAAAGCAGGCTGAGAACAATCAAAGAGCCCACTTCCACTTCCACACACACCCGCAGTGGGATCTTAACTAGTGCAGCGCCTGTGTGCATGATGTGTGCATATATATATCTATCCATAATTTCATATTCACTGTCCGATTTTTCAGTGACCGTGTTCAGTTGCCAGGACAGCTGAATGGTTGCTAGTTCAATTCCCGATCATAACAAGTCAAGGGCCTATGAGTATGTATTTTTTTGGTTTTTGATTGTCAAACTTGTCAGTGGCTGTGTCAAGATTGAAGATTAACTGTAGTGTTATAACGGAGTGGTTGCTAGTTGAATTCCCCAGGTCATGCTAGTATTAATTAGTAAGTCGACAGAAAATTAATCAAATCGAATTTGTAATTGTGAATCATTAAATGTATAGGTCATTTATCAGGTACAATACCAAACATTTGCTGCTGATGCTTCAAGAAATTCAAACGTTTGGTTCATGGATAATTATAAAATGAATACTTTAGTTTTTCTTGGCTGCTTGTCAGATAAAGCAAGCAACTTTAAGACATCACTTTGGACTCTGGTAACTTGTGATGGCATTTGCTGTTATTCATGACATTTTCTAGACTAAATGATTAATTGAAAAAATGAGCATTAAATTAATCGACTGTTTAGACCCAGGACTCTGTGTTTAGACCCAGGACTCTGTGTTTAGACCCAGGACTCTGTGTTTAGACCCAGGACTCTGTGTTTAGACCCAGGGTTCTGTTTAGACCCAGGACTCTGTCACGTAACTCGGCCTCTGAATCTAATGTCTCACCGTCGGGGTTCCAGTTACAACCTCCACCCGCACCCCCCACACACTGTGTGAGATCGTCTTACACTGGGAAAAAAACAGCAATGTCTTTTTGCCTGGGGGTAAACGCAAATCGGATGTCACCAGCAAGGGTCAGCGCACTTGGCAGTGGATTGTGTGTTTGGTGGAGTGTGGGTGGGTGCAGGACCGTGTGTGTGTTTGTTGACAGACAAAAACTAATGGTAGTCCATGTTTAAAGGCCATACCAGCCTAACCTACCCACACCGGTTGTTCCAGAAACTGAGCTTTCGTTTCAAATATATGCTTAAAATAAAATAAAATGCCATGTCGGCAAAGGCAACAGTAGAGATATAACAAACGAGTCACGATTTAGAGAGAGAAAATACCAGTGGGAGGAATTTAAAATTGAAGGACCAACTAGTCTTTCTAGTACACAGCTAGGAAGTCCTTTGTGATGTGTGGTGCTGGCGGTGGGGCGGCGCAGCCCTGTAATACTACTTAGAATTCCTCAAATTCTATCCCTGGTGTTAAGCCAGACCTGCCCTGCCTTCCCTGAAGCTAATGTGATCGCTCCGCGAGACACCTGACTCTGCATTAAAGCTGCAGTCGTGTCTATCTAGCAACAACAGACTTGGCAGAAATGGAATATAATGTTGATAAGTATGTTTTAATTGGTGTATAAACTAAATACAATTTATAAATCTATCAAGGAAGCTCATCACTTGACACTCTGCGACTCGATGCTGTCGTAGAAGTTTTTGGAAGTACATGCGGGCACCTTACAGGCCGGTACAGGCCACCATAGCTTCTCCTACGTCGTTGGAAAGGGAGGAGAGAGAGGAGGTGAGGGGTGGGGGGGGTATACAGTTGGTTGCAATCTGCAACCTCCCCGCTAGATGCCACTAAATCCTACACACTGAACATTTAAATAAGTGTTTTCTGCGTCTGTGAGCTATACTAATGTTTACATTGTGCGTTCGTACTTGATTTCGACTACTCATTGTGTTTAAAGATATATTTTTGTTGTAGTTCTGGGCATATTCATAGTTTGCATTTTTTGTAATATTCCTATATTTCTGTCTTGCGCTGCTGTGACACCAATATTTCCCGTCCCGTAGTTTGTAAAAAAAGGAATATCACTTTTGAGAAGCCATTTTAATGATTTTGTCTCATGAAATGGTAATCAGTTCTAAGCCAACACACATGCACACAATACTTTGCCATGTATAACATATAGTAGTTTATCACTATATATTTATTTACTTCTTGCTCCTCGTCTCAGGTGTGTCTGGCGCCACCATCATGGAGAACGGCTCGGCACTAAAAGACCACCACCAAGGCCCCCGTCCCCCCGGCACGGACACCAGCCCCTGTAGCAGCAGCCGCTCCCTGCCGAGCTACCAGCCCTCCCCCTCCTCCATCCCCCCCTCCCCCACCCCCATCTACTACAGCAGCCCCGGACACCCGGGCGCTGGGGACCGCCGCAGCCTGGCCTCCCAGGACTCGGGCCTCCCCACCCTGGAGGTCAGCCACCCCGAAGCCCACCGATGGCCCAACGGCCCCCTCCCCCTACCCGCGGACGACTCCCCTGCCATGCTCCCCCTCGACCCGCCCTCCAATGGCGTGGTGCGCAAGTCGTCCACGTTCCCCCGGGGCTGCTACGACGGCGCGGCGTGGGCGGCGCGGTTGGTTCCGGCCAGCGATGGCGTGTCGCTGGGCAGCGCGTCCAGCATGAGCACGGAGCGCTCCGTCTCGAACGACGATGTGCTGGACTTCGTGGTCGCCTCCGACTCCAGCGTCATCGTGGCCCTGGAGACGGACGAGAGCTGCGGCGTTCGCTGTGACGGTGGCGGCCAGTTCTCGGACGTGCCGCTGTCCTCGAGTGACCTGCCCAGGGATCTGTGGGGCCCCACCAGGCGGTCACAGGGGTTGGGGGTCACAGTAGGAGAACCCAGGCAGACCAGACTGGCCCCGCTGGCCAACTTCTTTGCCAGGTGTGTGTGTGTGTGTGTGTGTGTGTGTGTGTGTGATATCTAACAGTGGAAAGGGGAGCAATTAAGCTAGGTAACTTAATCACTAGGCGAGGGGTGGGGAATCGACGAGCCTGCCTCCTCCCTTTTTTATATTTTAACCCTGCCATTGGCAGTTGTACAGAAATATTAGCAAGCAGTGGTCTGTAATTATGTATTATAACAGCTTCTTAAAATTTGAAACGTGTAGCATTACGTAAACCAAGATGCACACAGATGGCCAGACAAAAATCCTGCAACTCATATAGGATAAGTACAAGGCCTCTCAAATTGTCAATGTGATTGTTGAGCATCATCAAACGTTCCCACCCAATGCCTTCTTAGAGTACACCGTTTATTAATATACATGTTGGGTGACAAATGACATCAGAGATAGGGTAGAGGGGAATAGATGGAAAGAGAGGATACATGGAAAGAAGAATAGCTAAGGGCCACTGTATTTGACTATACCCACCCATTCTCACCAGGCTGTTTTTCTCACCACACTCCTCCCCTCCGCTCCTTACACACACACACACACACACACACACACACACACACACACACACACACACACACACACACACACACACACACACACACACACACACACACACACACACACACACACACACACAAGGTGGGAGTGTGTTTGTGTGTCTTCACACGTTTTCAGATGTCCAGCCCCACTCCTCCCACCCCCCTTTTCCTCCCTCTTTCTTTGACTTCCAGCAGAAGTGAAGACAGAACCGCTCCACACACTGCAGTGTGGGGCGAGCGAGAGACACTTACTCTGTTGTCTCTCGCCCTCGTTCTCTTTTAGGTCGATTTAGCATTCTTTTGGGGTTTTTTTTGTTGTAATTTTTAGCTAAACTTGACTTGGTTCCGGTCACGCCTGTTATTGGGAGCGTTTTTTTGGTTTGTTTACCCTTGGACGTGTGGTCGTTCGGATTTGTCAGTTGGTTTTCGTGGACGTCTCACTATGGCGATCCCATCTCTTGTCCTGTACATCGACAGGTAGGCGTCTAGCCGTGTGTGTGTTTCTGGCTAACGTGCACTATTGACACGGCTGTGCACGAGGCGTGTGTGTGTGTTTAGAGTTTGGTCATCTAACAACTGTCAAGTCGTGTGTGTGTGTGTGTGCCCTTTTTGCCATAACTCTTCCTCCTCGGAAAAGCCTTTTTTCTATCCTATCGTTGTTCCTGACACCAAACATGGTTAGATTAGCACCAATAGGCCCCTATTGTTCTGTACAGTCAGGCAGTAGTACATTACAGTACTCTGTGGTCCTTGCCCTGCTTGCCCTCTGTAGTGTCAACGTGGGTGCTGGAGATTGTTGTTTTTTTACAACTGATTACCACCCTGCTTGGACTTTGGAGTAACTTTGCATTCCTCAAGCCAAGCATGCAGCCTTGCCCTCCCTTCCCCCCTGCTCATGGCTCTGCCATGATAAGACTGTCCTCACTTGCATGACCCGAGACAATCTCTGTACTGTCTGACCCCTACCTGCTCCTAAATGTATCTCCATACATCACTACCGTAGTGTTGTCTTTAATTGGGTGGTGGATTTGGGAGGAGAAAAGGGGTGGTGTCTGCAGTCTCGGGATTTTCGCTAAATCAAGTTTGAATTCTTGCTACTTCTCTGCATGGATGGATAAGCTGAGCTGAACCATATCCTTATTCAAATGTCCAGCGCGTGTCTTATACTTCCACCCATTTAGTGCGCTGCCAAGCACCAGGCTATACAGCTGTCCACGTTCACTAATCCTGCGCGCACACACACACTCTCATTCTTGCTGCATACCTAGGAATAGCCTGAGGGGATCAGATATTGGTCAAACATCTGGATATGAAGACACCAGTCACAACTTGGTGTAACTGACTTGGTGTGGGTTCTCCTACATCCAGCTGGTGTTGTGAATCTGTTGCTCCCTGTCTGTTTCTTATTTCTCTCAGCACCGTGAATGTGTGACCGTCGATCTGTGACATGCACAACCGCATTTTATTGTGATGTTTATGAAAATGTGTTTTCCCAGCTACGCTCCTCTGTAATGGCGAACACAAACTGTGGCGTTTATGATGGTATCAGGAGGTCAGCTAAATGTTTTGCTGCTCACATAATTACTTTATTGCTCAGTCATAACTTTATTACTTTATTCTTTTAACGAATTGTGTCAACAGCTGGTGAAGAAAACAAAGTAAAGCTGCAGGATCATTTTTACATGACATTTTACATCGTGTTGTCAACATGACAATGAGTTTGGTCCATTTGATTTTCCTTCACTCCGTGAACGTATTGTGTTCATTGTGAAGACCGATGACAGTGCATGCCTCGCTCCAAGTTGCTAAAGTTATACATCACGTTTGACATGTTGCACAATCATGCGATCCTGTGCTACCATGCGTTTTCCACGATTAATAACCAAACATGTTGTCTTCAACACACTTTTGGTTACAATACTACCACCTCCCTAAGTGTAGCAGTTAGTGTGTTGGGACTCCAAGCTGAAAGGTTCTGGGTTTGATTTCCAGTGTCCGTACCTGCTCCTTAATGACAACATCTGAGTCTCTTCGGATATAAAAGCGTCCACTAAATGGCTAAATTGTAGTTGTTGTAGTGGCTGTTATTCTCAACCAGAGTGAACCAGGCGTTATGTTTCTTGTTGCCTTTCTAACTGGGTTAACGGCGCCAGTGATTCTTTCTGAACAAACGGGGTTATTCAGCGTTTTCTCTCTGGAACTTGGGAGACAATTGCGCCGCAAACGAGCCCTTCATTCTCCCTTGTCTCCGGTAATAACCCAAGCCAAGCGAGGAGAAGGTTAATCGTATAATTCGTTTCCCAACGTCCCGGGTAATAACCAGGGCCGTGCCTGCAAGCAAATTTTCCAAACGCAGCAGACGGCAGATCTCATTGTGGACGACTAACGTGGTTATCCGCCGCACGTCGGCTTCAACGGAAATCCAACGTTGGCGCGAATCCGTCGCCAGCAGAACCTCAAGTTTCCATCCGTCTCTGGGATATTAAACGTGTTGCTCCGACACCCTCTGGATAAGATCCCGGTGGCAAATTAATGTGGGGGTGGGGGGGGGGGAGGGGGAGAGGGGGGGAGAGAGAGAGAGGGAGAGATCCCAGAGAAACCGCAAGCAGCTATTCTGTTTTGGACAACCGCAGCCTCGGACGTGACCTGTGTGTGTGCGCTCACATGCCTTCTACAAGGGAGCAAAATTCCAGGTGCCTGTCAACCAGGATGTCCCACTACTTTCCTTCCTGTGTTTATCTGTTATCCGGAGGGAGGAGGCCAATGGCCAATGCAAAGAGTGTAAAGTAAACAAGTGTGTGTGTGTGTGTGTGTGACAGAGGTGGACTCTGAACATAATGGTTGGTTCAGTCATTTGAATATATATATTTTTTAACCTTTTTTAAATGTGTCTTGACTGGCTGAGAAGTAATGTTGCAGACTGAGTGAAGGCGGTGGGGCTTATAAAGATCTTTGCTTGATTCAAACATAGTTGAAACGTTGCAATAGCAGAACTACGGTTTCTGTAACTCCGGTTACAGTTACACAACCCGGTTGTGTCATCGGGGCTTGCGGCAATGTTATTGGGTCAAGATTACGGCGCAGCCTTTTGAGTGAAGAACACTTTCCTATAACAAAGGTCGATACGAAAAGGCACCCAGGGAAAGGTTTGCCTCTGTCACCATTTAAAAAGGTTTACCATCGGGTTCCTTTGGAAAAACACAAGCCAAAGAAGTGGTTCAACTCCTTTTTAACTGTAGCCTTGCTTTTTGAGTACTGGATTTTAAAAATGACCTGAACCTGAAGTACACCAAAATAAAAAAACCTTTCTCCCCTTAGCTCATGCCTCTAGTCTCCTGATGTAGGCCTGGCCTAGAAACGTCTGGATTTTTACTTTTTAACACCTTTATTAGCACCCATTCTTCCCATCCCTGTAAGCAGTAGACTTCCAACTACTACAGTCTCATCTGTAATGTCACACAGGCATCCGTCGATGACGGACAGTTCATAAATAAGCGGTTAGAAAATAAACTGAAGTAACATAAACTTGACCCTTGCTTGATGGGTCTTTTTAACCTCGAGGTCAAGTGTGCCTTCATTCGCACCATTGGGCACCGGTGTTGGGTTCAGTTCCAAGAGGTGATGTTTGTACATGCCTGCAAGTCAAAGGTCAAACTAAACCTCACCCCGATCCTGGGTCAGCTGGAAGTGGGAGGCTCAGTGTTTCCGTTTAGGCACTTTAAGTCTCCTTTTAACATACCATTGTGCAAACATGGCATATTTTCACCCTTGCATCACAGCAGGTGTGTCTGTTCATCTCAGTGTTCCCATAATGCATAGTGACGGACTGGCACACAAAACACAACTTTTGCGTGCCAACTTCTGATCCAACTTCTCTCTCTCCCTCTCTTCTACATATCATTAGCAAGCCAAAACAAATCAACGCATTTCCGTGCCAAGCAAAACAATCCCCCACCAGCTAATCCCAACTGGGGTGAGGCGACCCATTCGTTCCCTTTTGGCCTCGCTTTTGTGTCTCTTGTGCCAAAACTGCTCTTCCTTGAGTTTGTTCCAGAAACAATTCGATAGTATAGCCTCCCATTGATCAAACCTTAAGCACACTACCAAAAACACAGGGGGGAGAGAGAGGGAGCTGCAAATGGCTCCAGTCCTCCTCCACCACCGCCCTCCTCCACCCTGGGGCTTTGTCCAGCACCCTTTTTATGTCAACTGGTTTTGGCTGGCTGGTTTTGTTTTTATCCGTCATTCTTTTTTCTTTTTTTTTGATGGTGGTCCACGTGGCCGGCTCCATTCAGGCTTGGTGATTAAACGGCGGCACTCACTCGTCTCTGTGACTACAGACGCTAGCATCACACGGTGAGATGAGACGGGGGAGGGCGGGGAGCGGCAAGACAGAGGGCTGTCTTTTTATGGAGGGGAAGCTCATTGGGGAGGGGGGTAAACAAACACAGGCTCTTCAGTTGTTAAAAGCTCTCTCTTCTGGCTCCACTCTTCGTCTGGTGATGCAAGCACTTTACTGTGAGCTGATGTATCTCTCTTTGAGCTACCCGAGCCGTCTGTGGGTCCGGTGTGTCAACATTGCGTTCACTTGCTCTGACTTTTTTTTTTTTTAAGGCACGGAAACATCAGTGTTAGTCCGACAAGCCGCCAGGCGTGAGAGATCACAGGAGGCAGTAAAAGCAGTTTTGTGTGCCGTCGCCATGGTCACCCTTTCAAACACCGCAGCTGGGCCCTCGGGGCACCGTCCACTGGGCCTTGTTCCTTAACTTATCACACACGCACGCGCACACTCATGCACATACACAGCCAGTGTACATGCCACTTTCGCATTCCCTTAAAGGGACAGTATTTTACCAGCAGGTGCCATAAGCCATTTCAAAATGTACCCATTTGGTGACATCACAAGTGGGAGTGTTCACCCAGATTCATGATGGGTAGATGGGAGTTTTGTTCTCAAGCCAGATGGATGCATCAGTCTACCCAGTGGACTGTACCAACTGGTAGGCTGATCTGTCCATCCTAGGACACTCCCACTTGTGATGTCACTAATGGGTACATTTCTGAAATGGCACGTGATGGGTAATCAACATTACACCTGATGGTAACATAGGGGCCCTTTAAGTAGATATATTGTCGACATAATGATAATAAAAATGGCCCAGTCAATACTGGCTTGGGATCCGGACAATATGTCATCCGTCCATCACTGATCTTCTCCTCCTCCTCATCCTCCTCCCCCGTCTTTTGCAGGAGTCTGTTTACCAAGAGGGTGAAGGAGGAGCCAGCGGAGCAGAAGGAGGCCCCTGGATGGAAGCTGTTCGGCAAGCTCCCCCCGCGAGGAGGAGCAGCAGCATCCACCCGGGACCCCCGCAGAACACCGCAGGTAGCGTGACTCAACCCGCTAGTAATTATGCCGCGTAGCCACCCGGGTTTCATTCATGATACCGGCGATGCTATGCCACGCGCCATTCCCTCTCTCACTCACTTTCCTGTCTCCTGTCACTCAAGCCCATAAGAAATGGACTTATTTAACATCTTCACTAGGCCTATTTCTCAGGTTTTAGCTGAAAATAACATACCCAAACTGAACAGGCTATATCTCTCCAACTACAAGGGCTTTTAATTTAATCTGGATGAGAGTAGGGGTGACCCCGAATAGTCGACTATTCGACGATTCGATCTAAGGAGTCTGATTCGACTGCCAATCTCATAGTCGAATCGTCGGCAAAACACAGGATCATTCCATTCAGGCTATAGGCGGTGCTGAATGTCTGATTTTACATATAGTTTATTTCTCCCAAATAAATCATGATATATAGCCTATTTTTGTATAAATATCAAGTGCAAAACACACTGGCGCCGCGGCGCGTCTATGACGCAAGTGCCGCCCCTAGCACTCATAGGAAGCGTTGCGCTGCGGCGCGTCAACAGGAATATAGTCGTCTCCGGTGCAGAAGAAAAACAAAAGAAAAAAGCGCCTTTTCAGCGGCACTTGCGCACGGTGACGCTGTGAAATAGGACAGTGGCGTGAAGTGTAGCGGGGCGGTGCGTCGACGTGCGCCGGCGCGTGGGGGTGTACATAGAAAATAATAGGGGCGGCTGTTTTGACGTGCCGTTCGGCGGCGGTGTGTTTTGGACTTGAAGTCCAAAACACACCGCCACCGAACGGCCTCGAAGCTGGAACACAGAATACATAGAAGATTTCATTTACGCCTGAAATCAATTTCATGCTTTAGTGTGAATAACACCTAGTGCATTATCAGTTGGTAGCCCTATATCACTATAGGGCCATAGCACAACATCTGATGAGGACCTGGGTCAGAATTTGATGCCAATAAATTGAATTAGAGCAAAGATGGAGGTTTTAGTAGAGATAGGTTTAGGCGGAGTCTCCAAATAAAAATAAATAAATCCAATGCAAAAATGACAATACAAACATGAGACACTGACAGGTGAATATCTTGAGAACCCATTGTTCAATTTTAACATTTGACCCCTCTATGGTGGTCAGGGTGAGTAGACCTGAATGACATCAAGCCCAACCATCCCACCAGATGGCGATAAAGAATTTGTGTTCTGATTGAAGGCAGTGGACCTATTTTCTGTGAAACCCTCTCTTACCGACTATACATGATTGGAAACATGTTTGGGAGGTTTAAATGTTGCTTTTTTTGCTGGGGGGCCCCCCAAGGACCCCTAGGGGTCCCTGAACCCCACCTTGAGAACCACCCTGGCAGAGAACATGGCTGTGCTTCTGTGGGAGCTGTTTGAGTGCTTTCTTCTACCCCATGTGATCAATCAGTGTTCCGTGTGACCTCACCCCGCTGCCGCTAATGTTGCCATGACCCCTGGAGCAGCTTCCAGGCGATACGATCGTACACAACAGGTCGTGCTGCTTTGACGTTTCAGCAGGAAACTGCTGGGAGGGCAAGGAGCCTATAGACGCCTGTAAGGGCCATTTAACAACTGCTATGGAGATAACTGTGTGTGTGTGTGTGTGTGTGTGTGTCAGAGCAAAGTGTGTGTCCCTTGAACTGATGTGAAAGCAGAGCAGTTGTTTTTCTAATCTTGTGGGTGTGGTATTTTGAAGTAGGGCGAGATAGTTTTGTGCATGTGTGTGTTGTGAGGCAACACTGTATGGTCTCACCTCGTTCTTTCAACTTTCAGAAAACACCCTAAGGAAACACAGCGAACGATATAGTTTTCTATTGTGTTGTATTTGTCCTCCCCTGAGCACCTCAAAACAGTCGCATGGTGGATTTCTGCCAGGTTTTGCTATGCCTCAGCTTGACCTGCTCTCCTGTGTTCACCAAAAGTAATTATTTTAAACTGTCAAGAAAGCAATCCACTTAATATATCATCTTCTCTCTCCCTCTACGACCTTTCTTCCCTTCTCTGCCTAACACCTGTTTTCTTAAACAGCCAGTGGTGTCCACTTCTGTTGATAATTACAAAAGGCTAGCTAGGTCTTTTTGTGTGTCATACAAGGCAGTCTAAATTACCTAGCAACAGAATGTGATTGGCTACAATTTTACACTGGGAGCTGATTGGCCGACCAGGTTCAGGAGGTACTCCTGTCCTACTATAGTCATGCTGGAAGAGCCTGGAATGAATAGAATAAATAGAATGGGAAATAGTTTTCTATTTTAAATTAAATAAGCCTCTATTTATTCTAGGGATGTGCGCGACTAGTCGACTAAACGACTAGTCGTTGCTGTGCTTGGTAGTCGGCACCAGAAATCATACCCCGAATATCTTGGGGGTATGATTTTTATAGATTAAAATCTGCACAATTTTGACTGTTTTCTGAGTGTTACTTTTAGACTAGTCGACTAGTCTACTTCTGTTTAAACTTCAGGAAAATGAGTCGCTAGGAACATCCCTAATTTATTCTAGATTGTTAGGCACGTACACACACACACACACACACACACACACACACACACACACACACACACACACACACACACACACACACACACACACACACACACACACACACACACACACACACACACACACACACACACACACACACACACACACACACACCTAATCTCAACTCCATCTCGTCTGTGCCAGAAACTGAATATTGAGCCGAGAGGGTCAGGTGACGGGGCTAGTCTTTCAGTGTGTGTGTGTGTGTGTGTGTGTGTGTGGTCGTGTCAGTTAGTTACACTGCAGGTGGAAACTATGAGAATGATCTGCCTAACGATGAACCAATGTCATTGTTTAGCTCGTCTAAGTACATTATTTTTCCATCCACTACCATCCACCATTTATTCCAACCTATGCACTTTACAGCTGCATCGGTTTCTTTTGGCGAACATGGTGTCAAATTGTCGTTGACCAATTTGGGCTAACATGCTATAGTTGGTGTTTGTTGGGGCAGTGTGCAAGCACCTTAATGTTTTAAGATATTTCTGCATCGATGAAGGAATTGTAGTATTAATGTTGGTTGTGTTGAAATGTCGTCAATCGAGTTGAATTGCTTCCTAAAGAATCGTGTTTGCATTGTTGTGATGTGAATCCACCATTTAGGAATAGCAGACATACTTATGTATTCAGCAGGTACTTCCAAGTACAACAGTGAAATGAAACCGGTGCAATTGTATGGTTTACATGGGAAGTATTTTCAAATCTTGGTCAGAGTGAGGCTGCAAATATTCACGTTCTACATCCCCCTCTGCTAATAATCTGCAAATAACCTTGTAGTCTCCAGTGACAGTGTCTATGTAAAATGCAGTCACACACAAAAGCTAATCTAATCGCCGTTGTAAACGCTAACATCCGCTACCAAAGCTAATTGAAGTTGTGGCTGTAGATGGTATTCTTGCCTGCTGATAACCGATCCATTGCTTTTGGTTTGATTAGAAAGGCTGGCAGGACACACTGCGGAGCACAGAGCTGGTGCTCTCAGATGCTATGACATTGGCCAATCGCACGGAGGGGTGTCGATCGACGCACACACAGCCGTGCACACTCACGGAGAGGGAGGGAGGGAGGGAGGGAGGGAGGGGGAGGGAGAGGGAGAGAGAGAGAGAGAGAGAGAGAGAGAGAGAGAGAGAGAGAGAGAGAGAGAGAGAGAGAGAGAGAGAGAGAGAGAGAGAGAGAGAGAGAGAGAGAGAGAGAGAGAGAGAGAATGCTGCATCAGCTCCGACGCGAGGTGTGTCTGGTTCCTCTCCTCCTCCTAGCAGGAGCGCCGAGCCCTGCTGCTGTGGTTGCCGTGACGACTCGGGGCTAGGGCTCGGACCGTAGCGGTGTCCGTGGCACGCCGCAGCGTTCATGGTGAGTTTGTGTGTGTGTCGCTCGTCGTCTCGTCGAAACGGAAGTAAGGGAAGGAGGTGCGTCAGACTGAGACGGGGGGTGGGTGAGCTGGAAGTGGGAGGGAGGGTAGAGAGGAATGGGGAGAGATGCATCCGTTGGATGATAATGGCCCCTTTCAAGCCAGTCTTCCCCCTGGGGAATGGACGCGTCTGTCTGTTGGTGTCCGGGATTAATGTTGGAGACTGCGGTTGTGATGGTTGGCTCTCTGTGATGGTGAGTGTGTGTGATGGATTGTGACTGTCTATGAATGATTTAGCATGATTGATGCCGTTTGTTTATCTTGGATAGTTTGTGTCTGGGATTGTGTGTGTTGGTGTCTCTGTCTTATTCCATCATTAGATAGGGAGGTGGAGTTTGTTCTGTTCTGTACATCTTCCACTGGAGGTCTGTACGGTCTCTCTGTTCCCCATGCCTGCGTAATCCCACCTCATCACTTTTAACTTTTCTTAATCGCTGACAAAGGGTTTGTGTACCCGTCCGATTCATACGCTTCAGCTCAACACGTGCAGCATCCAGACACCTGTTGCTATTATCCTCTCTGCTTTTCAATGTTTCTTTAGTCCCTCTCCTCCTCCATCTCCGCCTCCTCCCTCCACCACTACGACCTCCTTCACCTCCTCCTCCATCTCCACCTCCCCTCTACCACAAACATCCACCTTCACCACCTCCTCCATCTCGACCTCCTCCTCTCCACCCCCCACCACCTCCTCCCTCTACCTCCCCTCCACCACTGACATCCACCTTCACCACCTCCTCCTCCTCCGCTCCTCTCCTTACCCCACCTCCTTCAACGGCCACGTCCTCCTTCATGGCCTCTTTAGGAGGGGAGACACAGGGCTCGTTTTACACATGATTGCACATTTATGGAGTCTATCTGACTGAACCACAGACCCTGGATAATAAGATGAGGCGGTGTGGGGGGGGGGGGGCCTCCAGTACTCTGATGGGTCTTTGTGCTCCTAGACAGCCTGTCAGCTGCAAACCCTCCTCCCGACGTGTGTGTGTGTGTGTGTGTGTGTGTGTGTGTGTGTGTGTGTGTGTGTGTGTGTGTGTGTGTGTGTGTGTGTGTGTGTGTGTGTGTGTGTGCGCAGAGACGGGGGGAGTCTTTAGGCTTTCATTCTGGCACTGCTTCGAGTAGCGATGTGGAAACTGGGATAGGAAACTTGATAGCTAGTTTTAGCTGTGCTAGCATTAGACCGTAGCTAATTAGGCTGTAGATACTAGCAATGGGCTATAGCCACAAGGTTCAGACCACAGCTACTAGCCGTATGCCGTAGTGACTAGCGTTAGGCTTTCACTACTGACTTTGCAGGCAACACGGGAGTTTTACCCCAGAACTGACAGAAGTTCTATAAGTATTTACTAGTCGCGCTATATTGACATGTATTGTCATTTTCTTTACACAAGCTGTATATCATTGTCCTGGGTGTGTATTGATTTAGTGTGCGTAGCATGGTATATGTTGACACTGCATAAGTGTACGATCTCCAATGCCCTGGGTTTGCAAAGGGTAAATGAAGACTTAATTAAGCATAACTGCTTCAGTTCAGTTACAGGCGTGAGAAAATACCGCCTACGTCCTTGTATAAAACAGTTCCTCTGTTGCTGTTGTTGCTTAAATCCAATGTAGAAGTAATAAATGAACAAAAACCTATTTTATTTTATGGGCCTTTATGCCTTTATGGACAGGAGAGCGGAGGAGGGCGACGGGAAATGGGGCGAGAGAGGGATTGACACGTAGCCCCTCTAGGACCGCATGTTAGGAATCGAACCTGGGTTTCTACGAGGTGTGGTTAGCGCTTCAGTGGGTTGAGCCACCAAGCCGCTGCAACACCGATTTTTTGAATCGGTGATGGCTCCGGTGTCTCGGCCCGGCCGGGTCTCTGAAGGTCTGCCGTCACAAAGGGAGAGGCTGACGTCGTTCCCCCCGGAAACCTGAGGACTTCTAGTCAGGAGCTCGCGTGACAAACCAGGTTCCCCCGGCAACCAGTCGCTCTGGGATACAGTTGCCATTCCAGCAGCTCGGCGCTTCCTCGTGTCAACGGAATGGCAGTTGAGGAAGCTAACCCGGTTAGCCTCATGCTACCGCTACTCCAGTTGAGCAACCTATCTGAGCTAGCGTGGTTAGCTTGACGCTACCGCTGCACCCCGCTCGGCACCCTGGCCTGAGCTAGCATGGCTAGCCTGATGCTACCACTGCACCTCTGCGGTTGTACAGTGCAGTTGGCTAAGGCTGCAGCGATGCTAGGCTCAGAGTGCAAGTGTTTTATGTTGACGCTAACTCTGGTGTTGGGTGACTTCTCGGTTTTGGTGACGGGAGTAACATCTGTTACGGGTGACACATCGCTGATTTTCCTCCCTTGTTTATCATTGCAAATATGATCTAAAATTGTAAATGCAAATACGTCTTCTCGCTGAGACGCACATTTTTGGAAACTGCAGCATAGGTAGAAGCCCGCTTGCTTGCACCTACACACACACGCATACACACACACCGACACGCACACCCCAACACACATGAGCACACACACACACCCCAACACACATGAGCACACACACACACACACACACACACACACCCCGACACAAACAAGCACACACACACACCTACATACACACACCCCTAACTGGTGGGACCTGCAGTGCAGCTGGAGCAGGTGCCAGGTTTCACACTATAAGGCTCCCTCTGGCGCCACACACACACACACACACACACACACACACACACACACACACACACACACACACACACACACACACACACACACACACACACACACACACACACACACACACAGGTATATTCACCGCTTCACTGCACCTTGTTTTGTGTGGACCGAGGAGAACAATGGCACAATCCGCAGGTGAAACTCAGTATTCACTAGAATGCTTTAGAACTGCGGTGGGTTGACCCTTTCCGCTCACTGGCTCACCATGGAGGCAGTACGCCCTTGGGTTCGATTCCCACCTGTGATCCCATGATGCACGTCATTCCCTCCTTTTCTTCGACCCACCCTCTGTCACCCCCCCCCCCCCTCCCATCCGTAAAGGCACAGGAAAGCCCGCAACAAAATGTATTTAAGTCGCAAAGAACGGCGGAGCCCTGTCTGTGTATATTCTGCTCGTCGGCGGAGAGACGGCAGAGGACACCGTAGCTGCATGTATTTCCTCCATCTCCCTCTGTGAATTATGGAGTATGGCGTATGGCGGGGCTAAATATAGACCACGAGGAACAAGCCCTCTCTTGCTCTGCGAGGCTGAAGGCTTGCAGACAGGACTGCAGCCCGTGGAGTATACAGTCTGTACACAATGCTACTGTACATGAGGTTGGAGAGGATACACAATGTAGGGAGAGAGAAAGAGTCCTTCTTTGTGGGCAGAGATGGAGGGCGATGTCGAGGGGGAGAGGAACCTTGATGGAGAGAGATGGATAGGGAGACCTTGGTAAAGGAGAGGGGGAGAGACCTTGGTGGAGAGAGGGGGAGGGTGGAGGAACAAGATAGAAAATAGACAGATTGGATTTGGAGGTGGAGATTGCGCCCTCCATCTTATCATCCTCCCTCCTTCCCTCCATCCTATCGTCCCTCCTTCTGTCTTTCCTCATTCCCTCCATCCTTCTGTCCTCCCTCGCTCTCCGTCCTCCTTCCTTTCCCCATCATTCTGTCTTCCCTCCATCCATCTGTCCTCCCTCCGTCCTTCTGTCCTCCCTTGATCAGTATTTCTTCAGTGGGGTGACTCACCCTCCCTTTCTTCCTCGAGTGGTTTCCTACTCCCCCCCCCCCCCCCCCCCCCCCCCCTAATTTCCTCCCTCTCCTTTTAACTATCACTTACTGTCCTCCCTCATCTTCCACTCTGCCACTCTTATCAGACCACGTATCTCTTTAGTTCTCCCTCTCCCTCCCTCTCCTCCACGTGTTCTGAGAGTCAAAAGGGTAGAATGCAGCACCTGTGTGTGTGTGTGTGTGTGTGTGTGTGTGTGTGTGTGTGTGTGTGTGTGTGTATAAGGGGAACAAAGCAGGCCTATCCCTGGCTCTTGTTTACCCTCATGCAGTAATAAACCGTGGCTTATCCCATCCCCTGCAGTGATAAGTGCTGTCACAATCACTGTATGAACATATTTACACTTAACCATTAATTAACCAAAATACATGTATTAGATTTAGATTTATTTTCTTGTCATTTTTCAATATGATGCATGCCAAAAGTGGCGAGGCAGTATGACTCTAACTGTGTGTGTGTGTGTGTGTGTGTGTGTGTGTGTGTGTGTGTGTGTGTGTGTGTGTGTGTGTGTGTGTGTGTGTGTGTGTGTGTGTGTGTGTGTGTGTGTGTGTGTGTGTGTGTGTGTGTGTGTAAGGGGAACAAAGCAGGCGTATCCCTGGCACTTGTTTACCCTCATGCAGTAATAAACCATGGCTTATCCCATCCCCTGCAGTGATGCCCTTTAATGGTCGGGGGCGGGGCCTACAGCAACATTCCAGCCCAGCTCAGGACGACACGCCCCCCCATCTAGCTTACTAATGAAGAGGGTTGGTTTTATTACCTTCGCTCGAAAGAAGAAAATCAATTGAATACACTTTACTCCCCTCTGACCCCCAGGGTGAGAGAGTGGGGGTGGTGGTCTGTGGTGAGACAGTAACGTGTAACATGCATGTTAGTAGGCAGTAAAAGTTTTTATCAGTTGGGCTTATTTGGAGTAAAGGAAGAACAAAAGTGCGTCAGACGTATGCTGAGATTTTTCAGTTGGTCAGCTAACTAGCAAACTAATTAGCTTGCTAGCAAACTAATCAATGTGAATTTCTCATTTACTGCATGAAAGCACTTTATGAATTGGATGCCCAGCATCTGCTTCTGTCTCCTCTAGCGTGCTGATGTTTATCTGCAGTGTATCACAAGGTCTCTTGCTCCCTCTCTCTTTCTATCTCTCTATGTATATCTCTCTCCATCTCTATCTCTCTCTCTATCTCTCTATCTCCAGGACTTTAATACCACCTCCTCCTCTCAGGTCTTCCCTGACCAACTTGTTCCCTTCTCCTGATGCTAGTGTGGAATTTAGACTAGACACTTTTCATCTCACACACTAGTGTTGTAGGGCAGACCACCAAAACCAGACCAAGACTTGGAGGGGGGGGGGGGGGGGCGAGACCCAGTCAAGAACAAGACCAGACCAAGATAAGAACAAGACTGAGGGGGGGGGGGGGGGGGCGAGACCCAGTCAAGACCGAGACCAGACCAATTCAAGACCATTTTCAAGACTGACCATTTTCGTGACTGTAATCATAGTGATGGCTCGACGTTAACACCATTCCTCTGCTAACAATTCCCAGCGGAAGAAAGCATTATTTAGGATTTTTTTAGTAAAATACAAATGGATGTACAGTGTGTGTATATATACTCATTGAGAGAAGGCAATCCTTTGAGCTGAAACACTGCAGTTCCATACCGCTGACCTTGGGAAAGGCTCAACACAGTGGGCAGACTGTAGCAGAAGTGTAAAAAAAAAGCCACTAATTGATAAATCATACAGTATATAATAACCTGTATGTTAATACGGTTTATGATCTGCATGTGGGAGTATGTTGTTAATCAACAGAAGCGTTAGTCTATAGTGGTTATATTGGAAAACAATATTTAAAGCCTGTTGGCCTGCAGTAGAAAATACTTTCAGTGGAAAATAAGTGGACCTATAGTGCCTTCAAAAGTAGCTAGCAATAAGTGCTGTCACAATCACTGTATGAAGAACATGTCTACACTTAACTATTAATGAACCAAAGTACAGATTTACTAGATTAGATTTTCTTTTGTAATTTTTCAATATGATGCATGCCAAAAGTGGCAAGGCAGTATGACTCTAACCTTGGTAATATTACTCTACAGTCCACTACTAAAACTGGAAATTATTCTTCGATTCCATGACGAGACTGAGACCTTCAATATGTGGTGTTAAGACCGGACTCGAGACCACACACACACACACACACACACACACACACACACACACACACACACACACACACACACACACACACACACACACACACACACACACACACGTTCCAGAGACCCCTGGGTGAGTCAGCTGATGGCTGCCCATGTGTTGAACAGTCTGTTAGGACCTGGCTCTCTCTCGCCCTTGCTGTGTCACGTGCTTTCTCTCTTTCACTCACACACTCATTAGTCATGGGATGACAAATGGGTGGGGTCAGGGAAGCCTTTTCACAAATCAGTGAAGTAATTCTGTGTCTCTCCCTCTGGCGGTTTATCTCCATCTATCTGAAGCAGTCGGCCATCTTTGTCAAATAAAGTTACCAGATCACATCCTTGGGTCAAGTGATTAGTTTGTTGCTTTGGCCTGTCTGTCTTTCTGTCTCTCTCTCTCTCTCTCTGTCTCTCTCTCGCTCTCAGGCACTCTGTTTATTTTCATATTTTTTGTTGTATTTTTATTGATGCATTTATTTAACAAACTCTCTCCAGTGTAATCGCTCGGCTGTCATCTTTGCCTGGCTCTGTGCTCAACGCTCCGCCTAGTGGCTGTTCTGCCTGTCTAAATAATGGTGTGTGTGTGTGTGTGTGTGTGTGTTAGGAATATGAAACGGAGAGCAGCAGAGGTGGACCAGGCAGCCCCCCATCTCCCCGGCAGAACGTCAGGAAGAACCTGGCCTTCGAGCCCCTCTCCACCACCGCCCTTATACTGGAGGACAGACCCGCGTAGGTTATATGTACACACGCACGTGGCTTCCAAAGTGGTAAACACTGCATCTCTGCTCAACGATGGCACTTACAACTTGCATGTGCCGTTGCCCTGATGTGGTTTTGACTTTTCTCTCCCTGGTCCTCAAAGGTTCACTTAAGCATGACACACGGGTTTTTTTCTTACACACTCACTTTTAACGCTAAACTGCTAACTGTGCTCAGTTAGCTGTTACATGTCCAAGCATGTTGTAACACTTCCACATTAAAACACTGTGGTCGTGCATTTGATGCCAATTGATTTAGAATCCATTCGTCAAATGGATGGCGGTTCTGTCTCCGCCCACTTTATGTCTCCATCCACTTATTTCTCCCACTGAACCAATCAACAAGCGGCAGTGGTGATGAGCAAACTCCCATTAGTACGCCAAGGAGTGTGTGTGCGCGTGTGTGTGTGTGGTGGAGTCACCATGAATAATGCAAGGCAGCAAGTTCACATTAAAGCTCTCGGTTGCTTGCTCACCCATTTTCCTTGTTTCCATGTTGTGTGGTGTGCATGTGTTCGTTGTCGTGTGTGTCACAGAAACCTGCCTGCCAAGCCGGCTGAGGAGGCCCAGAAGCACCGGCAGCAGTATGAGGAGATGGTGGCCCAGGCCAAGAAGAAGGGTAAGATCTCTCCTCACTCTCCTCGAGTCCCCTGTCCATGACTCAAGTATCTATACCTTTCAGAATAAAAGCCTCCTCCACCCTCCCCAGATCAGCACCTCTTTTATTCTCAGTGGAGGACTTTCAGAATAAAATGTCTCCACTTTTGAGCCAAGCTAGTGGACTGGCTCAAGGTTGAGCTTTTATTCTCAGGGAGACTTTCAAAGTAGCAAAAGTAAGTAAAAGCCCTCTCCCCGCTGATCACCTCTACTTCTAGGGAAGCTAGTGGACTGTAAAGTAAATTGAAACCCTAATAAATACAATTATCAAAAGTGTTCAATGTGTCCTTCCTGGTTGTTTCCGACAACCTTCAGAACCGCTTTGGCCATGCCATTAATAGGCGGCCCGCTTCGTGCGTGTGCTGTTGTATTATCTGTAAAGTAGCACAAGGTTTACGGTGTTTCTTTTATAACACTCTCGCCCTGGAACCATTTTCTGATGCCCCAAAAAAATACTTTAAAATAATTACATTAAAAGTGCAACGATTAATGGACGACTACGAGTCGACTAAGAAAATCTTTAGTCGGGGGGCAGCCCTAACTTTTACTTTCACTTTAATTTTCCCTTTGTGAAGGCTACTTACAAGGGACATTACCTTTTTAAGCCATTTCATTCCAAAGAGAAGCTGTACTCTCGTAATCTTTTGTGTGGTGATTTCCCAGCGGTGTGATTTCAGTGTGTTTTCAATGCAGTGTTAAAGGGCTCCAGGGAGCATTACCACACAGGTTTCTCCACAGGGAGTTGGTGTGATTAACGAAGGCGCAAACACGTTAATTGGTCATAGCTTGGCTCAATCCTACGTGCAATGTTTTTTTTTTTGTTCTCCATTTGTGTTGGAACATATATGTAGTTTTCCGTCCAAGGTAATGAGGTTTGAAATGTAGCTGGATGCTGGTAGCGAGGAGGATGTGACTACGGTAACCAACCGACGTAGATGAACGTTGTCGTACGTTGTCAAACCGTGATATGGCGCTTTTTGGACTTCGTCGGTAGTTCTCTGCGTTCAGCCGAGGTAGCACAGCAGCTTGGTCAATGCTCTGTGTGTTTGCTTGGGAACAAAAAGGGCACGACGAATCCTCTCGCAAACTCGTAACGGTTGCTAACTCCTGAATTTCCTATCTCTGTGTACCGATGTCCCGTTTTAGTCTCGTCGACCTTCTGACAAGCTCTCTCACTCGTTATTTCTTTTGCTCTTGTTGTCATTCTTTATTGCTCTCCTTGCTCTTCCCTCACTCTTTTCTCACCCTTTCCTCTCTCTCACATGCTAATTTATCCTGCGTTCTCTTGCGCTCTCATACTCCCTTCCCCTCCCTCTCTTACTCCATCCACCACTCACGGTTGTCCGTCCCCCCCACTCCCCCTCCTCTTCTCATCCCCCCCCCCCCCCCCCTAGAGCTGAAGGAGGCGCAGAAGAGGAGGAAGCAGCAGGAGCAGCGGTGTAAGCTGGAGGAGAGCATTGGGACGGCCGTTCAGATCTGGAACCAGGACATTCTGCCCAACTGGACCACCCTGTGGGTACCCCCATAACCCGTCCTCCTGTCCCCGTGTGTTTACATATACACATAGGCGTTTAGCAGACTACACACTTATCACCAGCGAGGCTGAGAACAATCAAAGAATATGGTCCCATTCCATCATTCGTTAATGGAAGTACAGGTCAATTGCACAGCCGTTAAGTTGAGTGTCGATTGTAGAGCAATTAAACGGGGTCTCTGTTTCCCAATTTTCTCTTCTGAAGAGCGCCATGTCAAACTGTTATTCCTTTGCCGTATTGTCATTTACCTCAACCCCCTAACATTGAAGGGAGAGGGAGGGAGGGAGGGAGAGGGAGAGGGAAAGAGAAAGAGAGATTTTTTGTTTAGTATCAAAATCTTGCTTTTCTTCCCCCTCTTTTATGTAAGCGTAAGGTGAGCACAAGGTTAAGACCCTTAAAGTCATTCATCTCTTCCCCCACCACCACAATACCACTCGTACCCACCCAAATACAAACACTCATCCAACCGCTCCCCCCCCCCCATGCAGGTGTACGTCTCGGCGAGTGAGGGACCTGTGGTGGCAGGGCGTGCCCCCCAGTGTACGGGGCAAGGTGTGGAGCCTGGCCGTGGGCAACGAGCTCAACATCACCCACGGTACCGTCGAAAACCCTTCTTTGTGGTCCGGTGTGCTGGCGAGGCTGGCTGTCTCTTAAGGTGGAACTTTATTCAGCCGCAAGGAAATGTGTGTGCGAAAGATGGCTCAACAAACAACAAGAATAAAAAGAGCAATGGAGTAATATATATAAAATGTATAAGGAGTAAATGTGAACACCAGTGCCTAATAGAATAACAATGAAAGTAGGGTCAATTAAGTACAGTAAGTCAACTAAGAAAGTAATGGTGATTGACACATGGTGATTGAAAGTAAGAGGGTTTAGAAAGGAGTGTAGATGGGGTGTTAGGGTTGACAAGGTGTAGTAGTGTTAGGGTTAGTGTTGACGAGGTGTAGTTGGGGAACAGGATAGTCTCTTGCGTTGGTGTTCGACTCCCAGCTGCTGATGAGAGGTTCTGGGTTCGAACCCCCAATGTCTGCAGCCTAACCTGCGGCATCCTTAAGCACGAGTGGGGTGACAGAGTGGAAAGGGGTGGAGGTGAGGGGGAATTGAAACAAGCCTTGTGCTGCAAAGTGATAGTTCTCCTCACATCCAGGCTCCCTGCAAGCCTGTCACTCGTCCTCTAAACCACCCTGTCACCGGTGTCCACACGAGATCAGTCTGTCTAAACAAGGTCACGGCTCTCTGGGAGTTTACTGTGCATGTCCACCGTGTCGCCACCAGAGGGCAGCGTGAGGCAGCGTTCGATGTTCATCTCTGTAAATGTACTATGCCATTATCCAGAGTGTGTAACAGTATTACCCTGGGATTGCATACATTCTTACATGTCCCATCCATGGGAAGTGTGAATGCCATAATCTATAACAATTCATGAATCACACTAATGTATATCACGTCAAATACGTCACGTCAATCACGCATTATAAAGCGCTTGGTAAGGGAAACAAAATGACAAGAACAATAAATACAATTCGACAATAAAAATTCAAAGTAGATTATAAAATTACTTAAATAAAATTACTTAAATAAAAATGCTTGCATGGATGGGTTGGTATAACGAGTTCCTACTGTAGCTTGAAGCCGATTGGTGGGATTATAAGCAGGGGTGCACATAACTTTTTTAGTGAGTTACTAATTTGAGTACCAGGAGATGGTGTTCGGAACGCACTCCACACGTAGCGTCGTTTCGATAATGATAAAGGCGATTCCACCACGGGTGGAGTTGTTGACGGGGGGTGGCGGCGGCGGGGGGGGGGGCGGCGGCGGGGGTCCAGTCCGTCACTGCCACGGAGCGAGTAACGGATGTCTCACAGTAACGGACGTTGCGATCAGCTGATTTTGCGCAGTTCTCCAGTGTGCGCGCGGTGCACAGAGCACACAGCGCTCCGTTTGCCTTTGTTTTGCAGGTGGGGAAACGCAGAAGTAGTACAGATACACGTGTAGTTTTATTTTGATGACCTGATGGTGAGGTACGCAAAAGCGCTGTAGTGGCACAAGTGACGTTACGCATCGCTGATTATGGGCGCGCATGCGTACTTGCGTACCAGTTATGTGCACCCCTGATTATAAGGTCGTATTTGGACCACTACGGGTTCAATCTGCCCCTGGTTGAACCCCCCCCCCCCCCCCCGTCCCCCCTCCTCTGTATCTCCCCAGAGCTGTACAACATCTGCCTGGCCCGGGCCAAGGAGAAGTGGAAGTCCCTGCCCACACCCACCTCCAACACAGAGCCTGAAGGTGAGAGGGGAGCGGGGGAGAGAAGGGAGGAGAGGGAGAGGGGGGGGTTTGGCCTTTGGTGTTTGGGGCCTTGGGGATATTTCCTAACTAACGTGTCTGCTGAATAAGGAACATTGAATGTGAAATATAATATTTATATAATACATTTTCAATATCAAAGCCCAGTCCAGTTTTTAGTGTGCTCTTAGTGTTCAACCTTGCCGAATATATACTATACATGCAGCATTGACGTACCGGGACGTTTGTTAAAACTTTGTTGTCCATGCCTCCTACTAACCGCCATCTCTCCCCGTCCCTGCTGCCCCTCGGACCCCCTCCAGATGTGGGCTCGTCAGACCGGGAGTCCAGCCTGGAGCTCATCAAACTGGACATCTCCAGAACCTTCCCTCACCTCTGTATCTTCCAGCAGGTCAGTGAAGGAAAAAGGGGGGGGGGGGGGGGGGGGTAGTGTGAATGAGAGGGGGAGAGAGTGAAGGAGAAGGGGGGAGAGTGAAGGAGAAGGGAAAGAGGATAGAGAGGGAAAAAGAGGGTGAATGGGCCTTTTTTAACTCTCATCCTCTCTCGCACTCAACCCCTTTTGCTCACCACTTATTTCACTCTCATTCCTCAATCTCATTCTCTCTTTTACCATCTTCCGATCTCACCCTCTCGTCACTTTTCCTCCCCCCCCCCCCCCCCTGGCTTCTGGTTAATGTTTCACATTTGTGTGGGTGTGAAAGATGTAAAAACGGAGGATGTGCGTGTAAATTGTCTTCCTTTTTTTTGAAGGGTGGACCGTACCACGATGTGCTCCACAGCGTCCTGGGAGCGTACACGTGTTACAGGCCAGACGTGGGCTACGTAGGTGTCCCCACACTACGCACCCACACACACACACACACACACTCTTTCGGAAAGTTCCATCGGTTCTTCCATGTGATTGCCATGCGTTTGACCATAGCCACACTAGTGACACATAGTTGTGAACCGCAAAGGGCTTCGTTTGGCCACTGGCGCCTATCTTCCCCTCTGGTCGTGTGACTAATCTTATATTAGATGTGGGATGTGAATGTTGAATGATCCTTCAATATCACTCTCAATATCAATCCAATGACTCATAGTGATACACACACACACCACACCTGCTAGGTCAGTGTTGTAGTGGAACATGTCTTGACAGGAAGCACATTCGGGGTCTAACAGACCCTAGAATGGTCTGCTCTCGGTTTTTCATATATCTATTTATATATATTTTTTCGTCATACACTCTCATTTAGTCCTGTATAGCGGACACTTTTATCCACATAAGATGTAATTAAGGAGCAGGTAGGGGTTAGGGGGGGATCTTGCTCTAGGATGCCTACAGGTGGACTGTGGACATCAGGGGATCGAACCCAGAACCTTTTGTTTTGTCACCGCTAGACCCCCCTGCCCTACTTACACAACAGCGGTTTGTGAAAGTCACGTGGAGAAGGTTTTTTCGATGCTCATGCAGCCGTCTGCAGCCGTGCAACAAGATGTTCTGGTTGCACTGACCACACACACACACACACACACACACACACACACACACACACACACACACACACACACACACACACACACACACACACACACACACACACACACACACACACACACACACAGACACACACACACACACACACACACACACACATACAGACACACAGACACACACACACACACACATACAGACACACAGACAGACAGACCCACAACTTAAACAAGCGGCTAAGTTTCACTTGTTATTTGAGTTCCTGTCACTCCACCACTGTTCTACAGAGACCATGATGGTGACTAAAGCTGCGTTCCGAATCGCATACTTTTACTTTTTACTTTTAGTACGTACTGCAGCTGCCTTTACAAAGTACGTACTGTTGCATGCAGTACGCATACAATTGGGACATACTACAGGTGATTTCACTGATTAGCACACCTGTTGAATGCGCTCTCATCGCTCATAGCGGCTTCTGTCATTGCACTAATGACACTAATGCGCGCTGTCATCTGTGCTCTCTCGGTGGCGTCGATGTGACGAATTTTCCGCTACGCAGAGGATTGTGGCTCACAATAGCCAGAAAAGCGTGCTGGCTTGCATACTGCAAAATGCGACCGGATGTAGTAGGACATCCTGGTATTTTTGGCATACTGCATTTGAGATACTATATATTCGGACATACTTAATCTTGTTCTGGCATACTAAATAGTATGGTAGTATGGATATTGGAACGCAACCTAAGTCTTAAAGGTGACCAAGGGCTAATCCATGACGAGGTGTGCATGTATCAAAAAAGAAATGTTGCTGCCTTGACAGAGGCTGTCTTGAGTGTGTGGTGATAGCTGGTTTATCCTGGGTGCCATGATTCCTCTGCACCACAGGTGTGCAGCCCCACCCAGCCCAGAGTCTAGTCAGTCTGACTCAGGCGAGGCTGTAAACCAGCCATCAACCACACACACTCCAGACACTCCACAGTACCCTTCTTGTAAAGTGTTGGCATCTATATTTCTGTGTGTGGGTGCTGGGTATATCGTTCATCTATATTTCTTTATGTAGGTGCAGGGTATGTCCATCTATATTTCTGTGTGTGGGTACAGGGTATGTCGTTCATCTATATTTCTTTATGTAGGTGCAGGGTATGTCCATCTATATTTCTGTGTGTGGGTACAGGGTATGTCGTTCATCTATATTTCTGTGTGTAGGTGCAGGGCATGTCCTTCATCGCGGCAGTGCTCATCCTGAACCTGGAGACGGCTGATGCCTTCATAGCGTTCTCCAACCTGCTGAACAAGCCCTGTCAGATGGCTTTCTTCAGGGTCGACCACAGCCTGGTACACACAACATATGTACTACATATACACACGACATATGTACTACATATACACACGACATATATACTACATATACACACAACATATGTACTACATATACACACACAACATATATACTACATATACACACAACATATGTACTACATATACACACAACATATATACTACATATACACACAACATATGTACTACATATACACACACAACATATATACTACATATACACACGACATATGTACTACATATACACACGACATATGTACTACATATACACACGACATATGTACTACATATACACACACGACATATGTACTACATATACACACACGACATATGTACTACATATACACACACGACATATGTACTACATATACACACGACGTATGTACTACATATACACACACGACATATGTACTACATATACACACACGACATATGTACTACATATACACACGACATATGTACTACATATACACACACGACATATGTACTACATATACACACACGACATATGTACTACATATACACACAACATATGTACTACATATACACACAACATATGTACTACCTATACACCCCATATACACACTACATATACACACTACATACCTACACTACATATATACACACACCCTGCTCAACAAGCAGGCATGCACGCGCTCACACCACATATTACTTACTACCTAGTACAGACACAATAGCATATGTTTGTGTAATACCACTTAGAATAAAGTCAACTTCACTTACTTACTTTTTATTAGGTGTGAATGTTGTTTTGTATGTAAAGCACAAATCTAAAGCGCTATCCTCCCTCACCCACATCCTCCTCAGATGCTGACCTACTTTGCGGCGTTCGAGGTGTTTTTTTGAAGAAAACCTCCCGAAGCTTTTTGCACATTTCAAGAAAAACAACTTGACCCCCGACATTTACTTGATAGACTGGTAAGTGACCGTGCTCATCTCTCATCCTTCAAAGTTAAAGTACTGCAGCTACTTCAGGATTTGTCCTAGTTGATCAAAAGTGCACAAAGCCATTGCGTAATCTCATACGTATTAGCGCTTTGACTGTGTACGCAGCGTAAGGTCAAGTACAGCGACACAAGGAGCGTTTTTGTTCAGGTTCAGCCCACTGAAGTAGGCGCTGTTATTTTGAAGGTCCATTTAATTTGCTCGCTATGGTTACAGGTGGGAGGATGGTAGCGTGTATGTGCGTGGTGGTGGTAGCTAGGGTGTGCCACTCCCAACCGAAAGGTTCTAGGTTCGATCCCCAGTGTCCGCAGTCTAACCTGTAAGCGTCCTAGAGCAAGATGACCCCTGACCCCGACCATGTATCTGAACTCACTGCAAGTCTCTTTGGATAAAAGTGTCTGCTAAATGACTAAACAGTAGGGTTAGGACGATGCGCTTATCTCCCGATTCCATACCATCACGGTACTTGGGTGCCGATGCGATGTATTTGCGATTTTTCTTGACTTTTTTTTAACATGGGCCATAGGGAAAAAGTTGACTCATACACATCTGGAGACTGTATATCATGGGGCACATTTCCAAAGACAATGCACATCACATGTCAGTCTTTCTGACTTTCCAGCAGCATCATTGCTATACTGGGTGGGTTTAAGGCAGGGGTCGGCAACCCGCGGCTCTGGAGCCGCATGCGGCTCTTTAGCGCCGCCCTAGTGGCTCCCTGAAGCTTTTTCAAAAATGTTTGAAAATGGAAAAAGATGGGGGAGAGAAATATTTTTTTTGTTTTAATATGGTTTCTGTAGGAAAACGAACATGACACAAACATTATTAACGTTTTTCAATGCTGTAAAAATGTGTAGAATAAATATTAACTTTCAACATTTCTGTCAACGAAGATTTACGTCATAGCCTGCGACACACGTTTCTATCAGTAAGGCGGGATGCCAGGCAGGTGGCTGTTGTAAACAAACCGGCGGCTGTGTGATGGGCCATGGATCCCAAAGGGAAAAAGAGAAAAATAACTGAGAACAGAGGATTCAACGTTTCTTGGACCGGGCAATAGTAACACACCGCGGACCTACGGCCGACGGGGGGGGGGGGGGGGGGGGAGGCGCGCAATAGTAACACACCGCGGACCTACGATCGGCGGGGGGGGGGGGGCGCGCGATTGTAACACTCCGGCCGACGGGGGGGGGGGGGGGTGTTACTATTGCGCTCTCAAAAAGGAGGACAAATACGCGCCCGGCTTGATGCTGCGCCGGACGCCGGACAGGGCTTTGAAAAACCGGACAGTCCGGCGCAAATACGCGCCTCCTTTTTGAGCCCGCGCCCCGCCCCACCGGTTGAGAACCACTGCTACAGGATGCACTGCAGGAAAAATAAACATTTAATCATGAAGGCTCATTATGTATTTGTAGTTAACTTAGTCATTTCTATAGTAGGCTAATATAGCTACTATAGATACATACAGCATGTGTTGCCTTCAATATAAGGCTTCTATAAGGCTTTTATTTTTTTGCGGCTCCAGACATATTTGTTTTTTGTTTTTTTGGTCCAATATGGCTCTTTCAACATTTTGGGTTGCCGACCCCTGGTTTAAGGGAAGGTGACATGCTACTGTTGATGTAGTGTACTTCTTGTATGCTATACTGGGAGGGTTTAAGGGAAGGTTACATGCTACTGTTGATGTAGTGTACTTCTTGTATGCTATACTGGGAGGGTTTAAGGGAAGGTGACATGCTACTGTTGATGTAGTGTACTTCTTGTATGCTATACTGGGAGGGTTTAAGGGAAGGTGACATGCTACTGTTGATGTAGAGTACTTCTTGTATGCTATACTGGGAGGATTTAAGGAAGGTTACATGCTACTGTTGATGCAGTGTACTTCTTGTATGCTATACTGGGAGGGTTTAAGGAAGGTTACATGCTACTGTTGATGCAGTGTACTTCTTGTATGCATTTCATGTGATAACAATAATTATACCAAAATCGATTCAGGCATTAAAAATGTCTAAAAATAAAGTTGCGATACATAAGTGAATAGATATTTTTTCCCTCCCCTACTAAATAGTAACCATAGTAGATGTCCTCTGCTGACACATTGTTCCCCTCTTGATTTTCACAACTAAACTGACTTAAGCTGAGACACACTGAGTCACACTGAGTCATATGTAATTTTTTTTTTTACATTTTCTTTTTTACTCCCACGTGTGAAGACACCCACATACATATCTTATTTCACATCTGTGAATATAGATAGCCATGGAAAAACACGTATGCTTCTAGTAAACAAAACAACCATTTGACAGTGTTATTCTTACCCACCGGGGGGTTGGTTTCACATGTTTGTTTCTGAGAATGCAGGATGTGTGTGTGTGTGTGTGTGTGTGTGTCTGTGTGGGGGGGGGGGGGGGAACTCGCCTGAACTAAGGGTACAGTGTGGTTTTGTTGTGTGTTTTTTGTGGTACTTTGAGCGGCAAGACGTTTATCAGATGTACTATTTCTGATAAAGCCGCAGCTCACCCAGCTGCCTGAACTTCAAATGAGACTTTGTACAGTTTTAAAAGTGACGGTTTTGAAGTGATTGTTCTTCAACAAGTGTCGTCTATCTACTATCTTCACACACATTTATCCAAGGAGACTTGCAGTGAATTTCTTCTTTCATTTATTAAGGAGCAGGTAGGGGTTAGGGTGCATCTTGCTCGAGGACGCCTACAGGTTAGACCAGGGGTTCTCAAACTTTTTCAGGCTGGGCCCCCCCAAAACTGGTTCATTGCAGTCGGGGCCCCCCCCCCCCCCCCATTGTTGACGGGGGGGGGAGGCGCGCGCGATCGTAACACTCCTCGGACCTATATGGGGGTATTATTGAGACAATATTATTTGTGTGTGCGTATCTCAATCTGTGTACCGGTATTCACATTTGTGTGCGTAATAAGATTTGTCTGTCTGTATTCACATTTGTGTGTGTAAAAAAATCTGTGTGTCTGTATTCACATTTGTGTGTTTGTGATAAGATTTGTGTGTCTGTATTCACATTTGTGTGTTTGTGATAAGATTTGTGTGTCTGTATTCACATTTGTGTGTTTGTGATAAGATTTGTGTCTGTATTCACATTTGTGTGAGTGTAAAAAAAATCTGTGTGTCTGTATTCGTTTTGCAAGTAAAGACAAATCTGCAAATGTGTACAGAGATCTGTAAGTATACACACATCTGTGAATGTGTAAACAGATCTGTACATGTGTACTGAGATCTGTAAATGTCTGTCATCAGTTATAACTCAGGCGGGAGCTCTGATTGGCCGACACACAAATCTTATCACAAACACACAAAAGTGAATACAGACACTGATTTTTTAATTTTTTTTTCAAATGTGAATACAGACAGACAAATCATATTACGCACACACAAATGTGAATACACACAAATCTTATTACACACATACAGATTGAGATACGGGGGGGGTTGCGCGCAATAGTAACACACCGCAGACCTAGGACCGACGGGGGGGGTGCGCGCAATAGTGACACACCGCGGACCTGCCACCGGCGGGGGGGGGGGGGGGCGCGGTGTGTTACTATTGCGCTCTCAAAAAGGAGGACAAATACGCGTCCGGCTTGACGCTGCGCCGGACACCGGACAGGGCTTTGAAAAACCGGACAGTCCGGCCTAAAACCGGACGCGTATTTGTCCTCCTTTTTGAACCCGCGCCCCCCCGGGAGAGTGTCCGCGCGCCCCACCGGTTGAGAACCACTGGGTTAGACTAAAGACATTTGGATTCGAACCCAGAGCCTTGTTGCTGGAGGTTAAACACATCGTCCCACTAGCCTACTCCGATTAGAATAGTACAACTCTGAGTGCATACACACAACTCAAAAACAATTAATTAAAATAAAAGGGAATAAACCTGAACGTCAGAATCCAAAATGGACTTTATGGAGTTGTTTTTAACCTGCCAGAGTAGAAAGATAAATTGCAAAAGCAATTGCTTTAATATTTAACCATGGTTGTTTTTACGTGCCAAATGGTCAAAACTATCAGCCGATGTTTATTTTGGCCACCAGCCAATGGCTGATAGATTTGACCATTTGGCAGGTAAAAAAAAAGCAGGGTTACATATTAAAACAGTTGCTTGGCTGGTAGATTTTTCCACTCTGACAGGTAAAAAGACACACTTCTAAAAGTACATTTTGGACCCTGCTAATAAGGGCTTGTACATCAGAATGCATCATGGGATTTTTTTTTGTTGGCGATGCACCGCCATATTGAGAGGAGTCTGTAAAATCCTAAATCAAAGTAAATATACTGTCACCTCGGCTAATGAAAAGAGTTTGTCTTTTTATTTTATGTTTTGCTATGTCTCGCATGAGAAACACTGGGGCCGTTTCAAACACATCTCCCGATAACGACAAATCGGCAAACGGTCCTATGCTTCCAAAATGGCGGCAGTCATTGCGATGTACAAGCCCTACAGTAACCCTACACCCCACCAGGATCTTCACGCTGTACAGCAAGTCCCTGCCCCTGGACCTGGCATGCCGTGTGTGGGACGTGTTTTGCCGCGACGGCGAGGAGTTCCTGTTCCGCACGGCGCTGGGCCTGCTCCACCTGTACCGGGAGGCACTGCAGTGCATGGACTTCATCCAGATGGCACAGCTGCTGACCCGGCTGCCCGACCTGGTGCCCGGGGACCGGCTGTTCCAGCACATCGCCGCCGTGCACATGACCGGCCGCGCCGGGAAATGGCCGCAGGTGTGGATGTGGGGGGGAAGGGACGTGTTTTTTGTGTTTTTCTTCGCTTGCCACCTTAATGTTCAACTCTTGCATGGTGGTGTATTAAGCAGAAGTGTAGTGCACAGGGCTTATTCCTGCAACTGGAAAGGCTTGTGCACAAATTCATGTGACGGATTACCAAGACTTGCATCTTTTTAGTGGCATGGCAGTGATTCCTGTAATTACACAGGAAACGGTAATTTGCATGCCAAATGGACTTTGATGTGCAGCTGTAAGAGTATCAGTAGAACCTCATGAGTTCCTCTTCCAGCATGGTTGACCGGTCTCTGTCCTACTCCTCTCTCAGGTTCTGCAGACCCTCCAGAGGGACCAGGAGCGGTCCAGTCCAGTCCTGAAGCGCTGACACCCAAGGCCGTCATTGTTCCGTTTCTTCAGTTTCCTCTCCTGCACTCTCTAAAGCGCACCTGCTCCGGCCGCCACCAGGGGGCGACTGCTGCACCAGCAGCCCGGTCCACTGACTCTGGCTGGATGAGGTCCTGGACCCTACAGCGCGACTCTAGGAACCCAGAACTGGACTAGACTGGACTGGGTTAGGCTGGGGGTGGAACTACGGGTTGCTGACCCATTTGCTGTGGATGGGTTGTGAGGGAGGGCGACTTGGGCTGAGCCGGCGACCCTTGGTCTTCCACATGACCCCCCACTCTCTCCCCCATCCACTGAGCAGGTCCTGGGGCACACTGGGAGAGCCGAGATCTGGTGACGGAGGCACTGCTGACGACTCTGCAACTCTCACCTGCGGGCGCCACAGATGTATCCCGCACTCCCAGGTCCCCCTCACCCCCGAGACCCAGAACTCAAACAGAACCCTTCCAGCGGTCCTCTTCATTGATTCTCTCCCTCCCTCTCCCTCATTCTCTCTCTCTCTCTCTCTCTCTCTCTCTCTCTCTCTCTCTCTCTCTCTCTCTCTCTCTCTCTCTCTCTCTCTCTCTCTCTCTCTCTCTCTCTCTCTCTCTCTCTCTCTCTCTCTCTCTCTCTCTCTCTGTGTGTCTCTCTCTGTGTGTCTTTCGCTCTCTCGCTCTCACCCTCTCTCCCCACTGCTGCATATTTTTGTCTTTTTCCCCAAGTGGTTTCAACTCCCCGTCTTCCCTGTTATGTTGAACTGTTGTGTTTTGTGTGTTTTGTTGTGTTGTTTTTTTATTTATTTTCTGAATACCATTCCATGAAGTTAAAACGTTGTCTCTCGGACAAGCAGGCTGCTAACTGTATTTATGAGGTTAAAAAAACAACTACAGAAGACTGTAGATCAACAGAAGTACTTTGCTGTAGCTTGTCTCCCCCCCCCCCCCCCCCCCCCCCCACTCCCCACCCCCGTCATTTTTAATATTTTAATTACGCTTGTTCGATCATGTGTTTTTTTTAAAACGATGTATGTAAGTTTTAGCAACCCACTGTTAATCGGATTCACCAGATCCATAAAAGCAGCCACTATGACTGTGTTCCCCCTTCTCTTTGGTACGGTACATTTCAGCTGTCCCGTAAGTCTCGGGTTTGTGTGGGGGTTAATTAAATGTGCAATGCCTTATAACTAGGAGACGGTCGCTGGTACTGTGCTGCGGTTTGCTCCAAAAACAGTGATTCTAGAAAGTTCTAGTATCTAGAAAATTCGAGGAACATCTGTATGTCCAATCGCCCGCTCCGTCACTTACTTATTTAAACGGGGAATGCATGTGGTCATAACGAGTCTTGATCCCACTTAATTGGCCAAAGGAGGTCTGTGTATGATCAACTCTATTCTAGGCTTAGTGTTTTGGTTCAGTTATGACATGAGATTACTTTTTAAAGCTTTTAATTTGAAAAAGTTTGTCACTGTAATCATGTTGCTATCGAGTAGCTAACTGTAAAAATGATTGCCACGTTCCTCAGACATTGAAACCATCTAAACTACAATATACCTATTAAGTGGTGTTTAATTAAGGAATGAGATTAATCGTAAACAATCTTTTTTCTTTCCATTTTAACAGGTAACAATAAGTCACCATTTGCGTTGACTTATTGTGCTCACAGAACTGGAATTAATATTACTTGGCGTACAGGAGATCAATACTAAAACTGGCAGAAAGAAAAACGTTAATGTTGGCGTGTGTTAAGCTACGACAAACTTTTTGCTTTGTGCTGCAGAAAAAACTATGACGTGTTTATCTTACCTCAAGAGTGAAAAAACTTTTTTATTATTTTGCACTCCTTCCTACCATCGACCATCAGTCCGTCAAACTTTTTGCACACCTGCCTTTTACATTTGTGCCTCACATTCCACAAAGTGTCCCCAATGAAGTGTGTGTGTGTGTGTGTGTGTGTGTGTGTGTGTGTGTGTGTGTGTGTGTGTGTGTGTGTGTGTGTGTGTGTGTGTGTGTGTGTGTGTGTGTGTGTGTGTGTGTGTGTGTGTGTGTGTGTGTGTGTGTGTGTGTGTGTTAAGGAGTCACTCATTGGCTAGTGAACTTGCTGTTCAGTTAGCGATTGTTAGAAAAGGGGGCACTCAAATAAATCCATATGTTGAATAAATGTCATGTGACTCACCAGGCCTACCGCACATGCTTTTGCTTGTCTTTACAGATCCCTGGACAGTTAAGGGGGGGGGGGGGGGGGACCTTCCAGTGTCCACCCTTTAATGTACCCCTACACACCTCTTTGTGACTGGTGTGTGGAAAATACCATTTCAAGGAGTGTGTTCTCCGAGAGTAGGCCTACGTGTGGTTTGTATGGCGTTGACGATGATAATGTTGGACTTTGTCTCACTTGAAGTGTAATAAACCTGTTTTTATTTAATAAAGAGCTGTACATATACGGACATGGGTGCGTTGGGGTCGTCATTATCGCTGGAGGTGGGTGAGGTGATGCAAACGTACCAGGCAGGAAACAAAAGCAGAAGGTGTTGCAACTGCCTCAGCCGACTCATTCTCGGATTGTCAGCTGTGTCAGATGTCGGTGGGCTACAGGGGGCGCCAAAACCAACCAGCTAAAGTTTTGTACCATTTATACATTGTAAAATATCTAGTAAAGTATCCAGGAGTTTTTGACCATCTGTTTTTGTTTCTTTACTTTGCTCTGTTTTGAGTTTGTGCAACACATGTACCTCTTTGACACCTTTTTAGCACCATTAGCTTGGATGTGGTGATGGTTAACCACCATCACTTCCTTTGATTGTGACACGCGACGCCCACCTCTGTCCTCCTCATCTTTATGTATATCACTTCGACATCAACTCTGTTCAGACTCAAACTCTTGACAAACTTCAGTCATGCGGGCGATCAGTGTCCTCGTGTTGTGCGTCATTGGATCGGCCCTGATTTCATTGACCGTGGCCAACTGTAAGTTATCTAATAATAATAATAAGCTTTATTTATTTAGCGACTTTCATATAAGAATGTAGTGCAAAAGAGAAAAACAAAATTGATCAGTACAATAAAATCATCGTAGATGAAAATGTTAATTAAAACCTATTAATTTCTTATAAAATGCTAATTAACTGACTAACATCTTTATTTTAAGTTGAGTATTTAATGTATCTGTTTTATCCTCAGCCGCAATGGGTCCTGATAAATGCTGTTTCAGTTACTACGAAAGGCCAGTGAAGTTCAATAAAGTCCGTAGCTACGAGTTGACGGATCAACGCTGCCCGAAGACCGCCGTTATGTAAGTGTAGCCTTTAAATAACACACCCTATTAACATGGATTGACGTCACACTAATTACTCACGTCATTTCTCTAACAGTTTGACAACCCTATCCAACCGCACGATCTGCGCCAACCCCAGAACCCAGTGGGTCAAAAATGCTATGGAGAAACTGGATGATAGGAACTTCTAACACCGCTGGGAGTGAAGAGGCTGATAATGGATGACAATAGTCCTGCTTTAATAACCATGCTTATTGTGTTTTACTGTGTGGAGATCGAAATGATAAGTGATAGTCTTGCTGCAACAGATGGGCTTAATATTGCCTTTTAAGTTAGGTATATATTAACAGGCTAAGTTTTTGAAATGTCATTTCTTCATGGGCCTATTTTGTATTTTCTGCAATTCATATTAAGAGTTTTGGTAGTCTAGTTGTGCGGTCATTATTAAACTTTTTTCCCACTGGATATTTTACTAGACCATTTTATTTTGAGTAAATATTATAAATGCAGTTTTAAATGGGCCTGACAAGGCTACAACTACATTATTAGCTGACATTTATTATACAAAATAGAAGGGACACAAGTAGTCAACTGTCAAATTCCTGCTCTTGACAGATAATATCGATAATTGAGGTCAATACATTTGGGTTTGGGTTCAGCTGCCTGTTGGTCCTGAGAGAGATCATTGAGCATAGTAAACGACAAGGTGCCAGATTTATTTTAGTTATTTTATATTTAAAGATTGATATACTTTTTATGGCACTCACAGCAAGTAGTCCTTTTGTACTTATATGATTAGTCGATGGATCACTCAATTGTATGTATCCTAGTTTCATAGAAAATGTATCAGTTTTTAATATTTATAATTAAAATACCAATTTAATAGGCATATATTACCATTTTCTGCATATAGATTTCTAAATGCTAACATGATTTAATATCTTCATATTTTTACTATGTTTGACCTTTTATAGTGTAAACAGTTACTCAATTTATCAAATTATGATAGATTAATCAACATAAAATTAAAAATTTGATTTTCGTTTCACAAATTTTCCATCATAGTCTCGGCATGTAGACGATGAACGGCCCTGTGGTGTGGGGACAAACACAGATACAAGACATGGAGCTCATGCTCAGATATTCACAAAACACATTCATGCTTGTTTGATTTAGCAGTGACATTGTTGGAGTGACATTGGAGCGAGGGGAGGAAAAAAAGGAAGTAAGGAAAGGAGTATAAGGATAGAGAGGATAGGGTAAGAAGGAAGAGAGGGATGGAGGATGGAATGGGAAGGAAAGAAGGGAGGGAAGGAAACAAAGATGGAGGGCTTACCTGAGACCAGGGCCACCACTCTAGGGAACACAGCCTGCTGTGAAGACACTGGCGCCCTCTAGTGCTCAGACAGGGCACTGCAGCCACACCCTCTGCTCACCCACTCTTTAAACCCAGTGGTTCCCCACCTCTTTCAGTAAGTAGTAACTAAGTGGTTAGTAGTAGTTTGCTCATGGCTATGGATCATCATGTATACATTATGAGCCCAAACTTTTACATTATTATTTTTTTGACAATGTATCAGCAAATATCTACAGCTTATGATGGGGCCAGGCGATATAGAAACGATATGCTTATGTTCAAAATACCATCCTCAACAGTCTGAGGGTCATAACATTGAAGTATATGGAGATTTCAAGTATGGTTTTGGATTAAAACTAGTTTTCCTTTCTGACGTTTCAAACCTCATATTTGATCATTTTAAGGGCATATCTTCTCATGGTAATTCATTTATACTATAAAACTGGGTATAAGTCGATATCTTCATGTCTTTACGACACAATACCATTCAAAGACGATAAACCCATCAATCAATAAATATTGATCTATTGCCCAGCCCTAGCTTATAAATCAGTGTGTGTGTGTTTGTGTGTCTGTGTGAGAGTCTGTGTGTGTCTGTGTGTGTCTGTATGTGTGTGTGTGTGTCTGTATATGTATGTGTGTCTGTATGTGTGTGTGTGTGTGTCTGTATGTGTGTGTGTGTGTGTGTCTGTATGTGTGTGCGTGTGTGTGTCTGTATGTGTGTGTGTAGTTACCAGCCACTGCATCGTCAGAGGGAGCAGAGCCCTCCCCCCCC